>JAODAL010025641.1:0-58254 GCA_025379985.1 Phyllomedusa bahiana | reverse complement strand
CGAGAGGACTAGCCTTTTCTTCAGACTGAGTATGCAAAAAACTGAAAATACAACAGACTTTTTAAACACACAAGAATGGATCTTAAAGGATCTTAGAATTTTTTAAAAAATAACAAAATGCGAAATATAGGTGAGCAGTTTTTTAAAAAAACCTGTCAAGAATTAAACAGTTGGAAACTGTGAGGCGTGGGGGAGTGACAGTAATTTTTTTTCTCTTTCTTTTATTGCAATCAGGGGAGATTTGTTGCACTCAAGTTCCCCAATGCTTGACTTAAAGTGGCATGAATATTTAACCCATTTTGCAAGTTTTAAATTTTTCCCAAATTTTGTTTCGCAGACCAAGGAATGTCTCCAAAAACTATGTCTTTGTTTTGTGTGTATTTGCAAACATAATCGGCTTTTAATGTTTTTTCTGAAGAAAAGGCTTTTTCCTGCGATGGCCTTTAGCCCATTTTGTAAAAGCACCTTTTCAATTGTGGAAAAAGACACAATTTTCCCAGCTTCCGCCAGCATTTCCCCAAGGTCTTTTGCTTTTGTTTTTGGGTTGATATACATATGCAGACAAAAGCAAAATATCTTGAGATTCAAACCCCGTCCCTTTCCCTGGTAGTATATGGTGGACACCCCCCCATTTGTTTGTACTTGGTATAATTGTTTGACCCTTCGGTATCTGGAAAAGTACCCAAGGAAAACCAAAGTGCAAGTCCACAATATCTTTCTGAACTTGGCTGATTTCTTTAGCTTTCCCAAGATGTTTCCAGGAACGGTGTGCATAAAAAAAAAAAACATCCCCGATGTTCTCAAAATTTAACTCAGATGTTTTCAAAAAATCGGAACTTCCAAAGAAAGACCTCACTAGGGCTGCTCAAATTGTTTAAAGGCAAGAATCCCGTGTATGGAAACCTTTGCTTTTCGAAAGTAAAAAAAGCCTTAAACATTATCTCTTCCATTATTCTGGCATTTTTGGCAAAATATAAATTTTTTGGAAAATTTAAGACCAAAAAAGGGGAAGGTTTTGTTTTTGATTTATTTCAGATAGTGGAAAAACCTGCAGAGGTGTCTTTTTATGTAGTTTATGTAAACTTCTGGTTTCAACTGTCTATATGTGTGTTTTGGTGCATGTAGACATATACTATACAGGACTGTTTGTGTATTCATCTCTTTACAAAATCCTGTTTATTCCCCTGTCTGTAACATTTGGCAAGCAGCAATGAGACAGCTTACACAAAATAAGCATTAGTAAGGAACTTTAACCCCTTACCGCCCACCGGAAACGAACCGGTACTTTCCCCTGGTGTTAAAAAAATCCCAAAAACAAAGGACCCCCTGTAAAATCTGCTCTTTAAACGAAAAAAGGGAAAAAAAAATTTAAAAACACCCAAAAAAATGCTTTTTTTATCATGTTTTTTCCCAAAAAAATTTTGAAAAAAAAAGTGATAAAAAAAGCTGAAATTACCCCAAAAAAAAACCAAAAAAGGAAACACTGCAGCCTGCAGATTATGCACCCTCATTCAGGTCCATAGGTGGAAATACAAAAAAGTTATCAGTTGCAGAAAATGCTTGCATATTTTTAAACAGTACAAAAAATAAAAAACCCCCTAAAAAATTTAGTGTTGCAAAAATCGATAAAACTTTCAGAACACAGAAAAAAACATTATTTAAAAAAGGAAGAAATGAACGCTGTAAAAAAAAAACCCCCTGAAAAAACTTTGTGTAAGTACGTTTGTTTTAACATTTCACCCCACTTAGAATTTTTTGGGGGTTTCTCAACATATTCTATGGTGCGGTCAATGACGCCATTACAAATTACATTATGGCCATCAAAAAAAACCCCCTAAATTGCCCTATGTAGATGTAAAAAAAAAAAAAATCAGGGGCTTTTTTGGGAAGGAAAGAGAGGAAAAAAATTTTACCCCTTTTAAATTATAAATGGCGGGCGGGAAAGGGGGTTTAAAGGGGTGTTCTTGGTTTTGGTTTTTTGAGCTAGGAAAATTTTTTCCCCCCATTTCTGCCCCTTTTTCCCTCTTCTCAAAAGCATCAGTCTAAAGGCGGGGCCGGGACAAGGCTTTTTGGTCCCCTGGGCGAGAAACGGGCCAATGGCCCCCCCCCCCCCCCCCTCACTCACACAAAAAAAAACCCCCCCACACAAAACCCCCTTAATTCCTTCACCCCTGGGGAAAAGGTCCTGCCCACAAATTTTTCCCTGAAATTTTCCACTAGCTCCCGTCCATCTCCCGAGTCACTGCACAATGAAAATCAGCCCTGAAAAATTTTTGCATTTTCAAAACCCGCCCCCTGAAATGACAGTTCCAATCCCCCTTTAAATAACAGTCCTAAAAAAAATCCACGATAAATGGGGCAAATCTACCAGACGAATGAATTTTTACTAAAAAACACCCCCTCAAAACCAAGACCCAAAACAATTTAAAAAAAATTAAGGCTCAAATAAATTTTTGCCAGACCCCCGAAACCGGGAAAGGACCCCCCCCAAAGTGACTACCAGCTGTACACAGGGTTGGAAAAAACTTTTACCTCCCCCATAAGGGCCATATAGTTAAAAAACTATTGTTTTGTAGAAAGCTCCCGGGAGACCTATTAAAATGATTAACGCAGTTTTCATTTGGATCCCCAGGGACCCCTTTCCTGACAGCGTTTGTTTACTTTCCCTTTTTTCTTCTTTCCCTCCCCGGGTTTACACCTTCATGCCAATTTCTTCCCCCCAAGACTGTTTCCCGAGGATTTGGAAAAAAATATCTTAAAAATTTCCCCCATTTCCGCAACTCCTTAAATTTTTAGGTATATTTAAATCCCCTTAGTTTAACCCGGTATTAAAAAGATATTGTTCCCCTTAGGAAAGGGAGGTATAAAAAAAAAGGGGGGGCTGGCAGGTATATGCTAGGGGCTCAGGGAAAAAATATAGCTAGGGTTCATCACGGCCATGGGGGCTTTCAAGCGGCTTTGGGGGGCCCCAGGCAGGCGTATGGGGGCCCAAAAGGCATTTTCCCTATAGGGGGGAAAGGCAGGCGTATAGGGGCCCCAGGGGAGGCCCTATGGGGGCCACAGGGCAGGCGTTTTGGGGGCCACAGAACAGGGGAAAGGGGGCCCACAGGGAGGCCGGTTTTGGGGCTCAGGCCCGGCGTTTTTGGGGCCAAAGGCAAAGGGGTTTTTAGGGGGCCCCAGGGGAGCGTATGGGGGCCCCCCCGGCACGTTAAAGGGGGGCTCAGGAAGGGTTTTGGGGGCACAGGCAGGCATAGGGGGCCCCCAGCCCGGTATTTTAGGGGGCCAAAGGCGGGTTTTGGGGGCCAAAAGGCAGAATATTTGGGGGGCCCCAGGCAGGCATTATGGGGGGCCCCAGGCAGGGTATGGGGGGCCCCAGGCAGAATATAGGGGGGCCAAACAGGCATTTGGGGGCCCGAAGGGAGGGGATTAAGGGGGCCACAGGCAAATATTGGGGGCCCCAAAAGGGAGGCATTAAAGGGGGGTGCAAAGGGAGGCAAAAGGGGGCCCCCCCGGCAAGGGTAAAAAGGGGGCCCCAGGGGAGGGGATTATGGGGGCCACAGGCAGGGATTATGGGGCCGCAGGCGGGAAAAATAGGGGGGCCCCAGGGAAGGGGAAAGGGGGCCACAGGCCCCGAATATAGGGGGGCACAGGCAAAACTTTTAAAAAAAACAACAATTTAAAAAATTACCCATTTCCCGGGCGGGCGCTTTCCCCTTTTTTTTCCTCTTTAACCCCCCCCTCCCCATCCGGCCCGCCCTCCGGGCGCACGGGGGTTTTTTTGACGCGCTGTGGGGCCGCCGAGGGGATGGAAAGGTTTGCGATTTACTCACGCAAAACGACGCTGCCGGGGCCCGAAAGGCGCACGGGGGCCCCGGCGGGTCCCAGCCCCCTATTAGGAAACCCCGGGGGCCCCCGCTGTGTCGGCCCTTTCAGTCACCCCGGGGGATCCAGCCCTCCTCCGGGGGGCGGGCCCCACACTGTCTGTGGGGCAGGGAGGACTTTCTCCCCCGCCCCCGCAAAGCGGTCCCCCAGAGAACCGCCGGCGCTTCAGGGCCCCCGGCAGCGGCCTGGGCCCGGGGGGGTCCCCGGGGCCCTGACGGGGGCCCCCTTTGGGATTGGCGAAGGGAGGGGCCCCTAAGGGGATCGCCTACCTTGGGCCCAAACCCCTCGTCCCGGGGCCCCGGGCTCATGGACTGACAAAAAAAAGAAAGTGCAGTTTTTCCCAAACCCTTGTCCCCTTTTTCCCCCCTTCAAAAGGCTGGAAACCTATAAATCAAGGTAGTTCAATAAAAACCCTGTCAAACATTGCCAAAATGGTGGCCGAAATAACTCACATTTGGCCTCCAGTGGATCTTTATAACCTTTCCCCCCATACATCTCGACCTTAAAGGAGTTGTCTTGCTACAAAGGATAGCTTTCAAAATGTGGGGAAACAAAATGAAGGACATTTTAAAAAAATTTGTAATTGCTTTTTTTCTTTTTTTTTTTAAATTTTAGCTACAAATGATTATTCAAAATCTCCCGGCCCTCTTCTGTTCCCCCCAGTGCCCGGGCCCCTTTTTTAAACCCCCTTTTTTCCCCCCTGCTGTTTGTTTTATGTAAATAACAGGGGATTGATTTCCATCACACAGGTGCGGCGCTTGTGGGGGGGGGGGGAAAGAAAAAAAAGCTTGTTTTTATCTGATTTGTAGCCAAAAAGCTTAAAAATTATCCCTGTTTAAATTTTTAAAGTTAAAACCTCCGGGCTTGTAGTTTCGGGAGGGGTTTAAGAAAGGGGCGCCAATTTACCGGGGTAGAAGGGGAAAGCAGTTGTCCGGGGCCCGTTTTCGGTTTGGGGGGGGGGCCCTTTGCAAAGCCCTTTTCCAGGGTTTTTGGGGGGGGGGTAATGCCGCCCCCCGGGGAAACGCCGGAAAGGTAAAAATTAAAAAAGTTCACTGCGGGGGGGGTGCAGACCCCAAGGGGGGGGCCCGGCGATCCCCTCTAAACACTCGGGCCCCCCGGGCCCCGGACGTTCAGAGGGCCCCCCTTTTGGGGGACGGAGTTAGCAAAATTGGGCGCCGTTTGGCTCCGTCTGCTACTTCCCCTTCGGCCCTGTGATCACTGGGGGGGGCTGGGGGCGGTGGGGGGGGGTTCCATGGGGGCAGGGGGGGGAGAAATAACCAGGGGGTTTGCAGAGAAGGGCACCCAGCGCGGCGCACCCGGGGGTGCTTTGGTTGGACGGGGTTGGGGTAAGTGGGAATATTTATTTTTATTCCCAAATAACCCTGCTTTTTTCCCCCCAATAAGCCGGGGCCTGTTTTTCCCCCTGGGCCTTCCCTTTTATACCCCCATAAGCCCTGTTTTTATACTCCCAAAAAGCCTGCCTGTTTTACCCCAAAAAGGGCCTGCCGGGGTTTCCCCCATACCCTCCCTGTTTTCCCCCCAAAAAAGGGGCCTGTAAAAACCCCCATAACCCCTGCTGTTTTTACCCCTTAAGCCGCCTGAATCCCCCCAAAATAAGCCTCCCCGGGTATCCCCCCAAATACCCTGCTGTATACCCCCATAAGCTCCCGGTATCCCCCCCCCCCAAACCCCCCCCCTCCCATTTAAAACCCATAGCACTGCCTTTTTTCCCCAAAATAAGATCCCCTGTATACCCCTTAGCCTGCTGAATCCCCCCCAAAATAACCCTCCCCCTTTTTCCCCCATAGCCGGGGCCTGATATTCCCCCCAACCCTTTACCGAAATACCCCATAGCCTGCTGTATACCCCAAAACCCCCTCCCCTTATCCCCTTTTTCCCTTTGGCTGTATCCCCCTAAAGCCTCCCTTTTAAACCCCCATAAGCCTTGCCTGTTTTCCCCCACAAAAAACCCTGCCTGTATACCCCAAAATCCCGGGCCTTTTTTACCCCAAAAACCCTTCCCTTTGTATACCCCCAAACCCTCCCCTGTATACCTCAAGCCTGCCTGTATACCCAAAGGGCCATCCCTGAAACCCCCTAAGCCGGCCTGATACCCTTTAAGCCGCCTGCTTTACCCCCCCCAACCCCCCGCATTACCCCCAAACCCCGGGCCTCCCCTTTATACCCCCAATAAAGGCCCCTTTAATATAGCTTTTAAGTCTGCCTGCCTGAATAGCCCTTAGTTTTCCGTAAAAGGCCTGTCTGCCTTTGTAGCCCTTTTTTAGCCCTCTAAAGCTTCCCTATCCTATTTTACCCCCTATACCCCCAACCAAACCCCTTTGTTACCTTTTATGGCCCCCCAAAAGCTCCCTAAACCCTCCCCCTCCCTTTATAGGGGCCCACTCTTTTGGTACCTAAACCTTGCCTATTTGGGGGCCCTATTTTTTCCTATCAAAAAACCCTGCCGGCCAAATTTGGGACCCCAAATTAGCCAGGGGGGCAGGGTGCTGGAAAAGTCGGGGGTTTTTTAAGATTATTTGTGTTAAATCTGCGGGGAAACGTGGTTCGGGGAGATTTTCATATGAAAGCGGACTGGACCAAAATGCAGAAAAAAGGGGAAAAAAGCCCAAGGCCCTTCCATCAAAAGAAAATTTCCTGTAAAGGTCAAAAGATGTAACTAATTTGTAATCATTTAAATTGTTTACACAGGCTGTGTCCCTTGGTGTTTTTTACTATATGGTAAACCTGTATGGTGGTTACTTTACAGTCGCCGGGCCCTTTGTGTCCCACTGGGGTTTCTACCCCCCTATAAGGTCACTGTAGGGGTTGGTTTTTTATCCCAGTTTTCAAGCCGGTTTTTACATGGTTTTTTCTATCATTTTTTGGTCACTGTTTTGGGGGTTTAAATATACATTTATGCAAAATCCCTTGTTAAAATGGTAAAAACCCTTTTCTTTTAGGGGGTCAAACTTTGGGGTATTTTGGGGTTTTTGGGGTGTCTGACCCGTAATAGTTTTGGGGTATTATTCGTCACTTTGTGGTGGTAATTTGTGGTCTTGTTCGGGTTTGGTATAATCAGGTTTTTTATTTTAGTAGGGTTATTGGAAATTTTGGGTTTTTTTGGGATATTTGATTTGTTTGGAAACCCTGAAAGATGGGGTTATGTAATGGTGAGGTTTTTGCCCCTTTTTTATTTTTAAATTATCAAAACAGCATGCCCTGGTACAGGGTTTGTGGTCAGGGAGGGGGGGGGGTAGGGGGCCCCATCCAAAAAGTTTGCGTAGGGGCCCTGGTTTTAGTTACGCCCCTGCTTTAAGCTATTCAAAAACAAATTTACCCAGACTGAAAAACAGAGTTTAATAAAAAGAGTGACTGAAAAGGAATTTGTATGCTAATTCGGGACAGTTGACCGGGGAAGGGGGACGGGAAATTGCCAATCAAATAAAATCTTCAATGGGGGAAAACCCCTTTAATCCATTTTTCCCCCCCTCTTGAAAATCTCTGTCCTCTTGGACCTTCTGGGTCGGGCTCCTTTTTTTGTAAAGCTTCTCCAAAACTTTTTTCCAAAAACTTCTCCAGTGCTTCCCCCCCCCAAATTGGAACTCGAACCACAACATATCCAAAAACTTTTACCCCCCAACCTTCACGGCTTTCAAAAGTGACCTGAAAACCCATCTCTTCAGGATAACCTACAATCTATAAAAACCCTGCTGTTGCTACATCATAATACAAACATCTCCATCGCTCACCTTCTGTCTCCCCCTTTTCCATTAGATTGGAAGCTCTTGTGGACAGGGTCCTCTCTCCTTCTGTTTCAGTTTATTATGTACTGCTAATTGTCACGATTTGCAAATCTTCCTGCTCCATGTCTGACAGCAACTTCCCACTTAATCCTATAGGTTGAAATCTGAGCTCTGCTCTGACTGCTGTTACCATCCAGCAAAGCAACATGTAACACCAGCCTTTGAGCATTCTCCCAGGTGTAGCTCTTCAGCTATCAGACTCAACTATACAGTCCAACATCTGGCTCCAATCTGGACCTGAGTATTGGTGTAGTATGCGGGGGTCTGCTGCACTTGTCTCTAGCCTCTGTGTCCTGGTGATTCCTTGATTCCATGTTCTCAAGTTTCTGTGTTCCTGAACCCTAGTGGTGCCTTGCCTGTGGTTTTGATGTTGTGTTCCCTGTCTCTGCTGGTGTCCTGCCCTGGTCACCTTGTGTCTGTGCCTCATTACTAGTCTGCCATGCCTTTCTACTGTTCCTGTGTTTATTGTTCAAGGTGCCTGCATCTCATCCAGTATCTGCCATTCTACTCCGTTGTTCCTCTGCTGTTCCTATGGTTACACCAGTTCAAAGTCCACAGCTCCTCTGGTGTTCCTCCTGGTCCAAGTCTGCAGTTTCTCGGGTGTTTATGCTTGTCCAAGTCTGCAGTTCCTCATGTGTTTCGCCTGGGCCAAGACCGCAGTTCGTCTGGTGTTCCTCCTTGTCCAGGTCAACAGTTCCTCTGGTGTTCCTCCTGGTCCTATTCCACAGGTCCTCTGGTGTTCATCCTGGCCTAAGCCTCAGTTCTTCTGCTGTTCCTTCTGGCCTGGATCCTCAGTTCCTCTGGTGTTCCTCCTGGCCTGAGTGCTCAGGTCCTCTGGTGTTCCTCCTGGATCAGAGTCCTCAGTTCCTCTGGTGTTCCTCCTCATCCACGTCTGCAGTTCCTCTGGTGTTCCTTCTAGTTCAAGTCTGTGTTCCTATGACTGCAACCTCGATGTCCTACCAAACCAGACTCATTTGTCCCCAGGACTATTGCCCCATTATCCTGTACTTGTCTGTCACGTCCCTGACCACAGAGACAGGTATCTTCCCTTCGCAGTTCCATCTACATTTCAAGGTCTGTCTTGTATATCTTGTACTGTTGGTTTCTGTGAAATAAATCCTTGACACTAATATTGTATTTATCCTGGCCTCATATTATATATTTGAACTTTTGGCTTAGACAGCGCCCAAAAGAAAATAATCTTAGGATGTTTTTGCTGTATCCACTGGGAGCTTTCTTGGTGAATATGGTAAATGTAATTGTTAAAAGCATATATGTGTCTTGTGTAATGTATGCACAATAATGTTTGTATTAAATATTTCTTTTTCTTTTTTCCACACTTTTTTATGTTTTTCCATTTTTTATTTTAATTCGATTAAAGAATGACTATTGTACACAATTTTTTTTATACTTAGTAATACATTAGTATACTCCTGTATGCTAATACATTACACTCTGTGTCAGTATAACACAGGCTGCTGTCAGAGCAACATACAATGTACCCTAACAGCAGGCCAATTATACAGATAGCCCTGGGGCTACTCTAGATCCCAGGGATGACTGCAAAGCTATTCCCTAGGCTCGATTAGGCACTGGGAATCCCTTGATGCCACAGAAGTTTTTTCCCTACCTACCCAAACGCCATAACTTTTTAAATTTTTCTGTCTACATGGCTGTTTAAGGACTTGATTTTTACTGGACAAGTTGTACTTTTACATTTTTACGTTACCATTGACCATACTACATAATGTACTGGAAACCCCCCAAAAATCTCTGTAGGGTGGAATGTGAAAAAAACACCACAATTACAAAATTGTTTTTGGGGGACTTAAATTTTTATCCACTGAAAATTACATTTAAAATATACATGTTATCTTTATTCTGCTGATTGGTGTGATTCCAGTGGTAAGAAATGTTTAGCACTTCAGTGACATGGGGGGGTGAGAGTGAGATTAGATGCTGCAAAACAAGTCACTTTGCAATATGTGCCATTAACAGTGTCCTACCTATTCTGAGATATCCCCTCTTGTATGGGCTGCATCAGCTCCTCAGGTTGCTATAGTTTACAGCCCTGTTTGATCTCCCCTGATAGGCTGCCGGCACTGGTTGCTATAGCTACAGACCTGGTTTTTACTGCAGCCTAGTGGAAGCCAGTAAACACGCCCCTGAATTCAAAATGAGACCAAGAAAACAGGACTGAGGTGAGATAAATCAACGTAGTGAGACAAGCCCTTTAATGTGTAAATATTTTATGGCACTGGTATAGTAACATTGTATGGCAATGTTATACAGGGTTGACAACCATCTGTAAATTCCTGGACTGTTAATAAAAATAATGTATTTTTCTCTTAGTGTCCATGGAACAAAAGTGATATGTGATGATTTATTTAAAGCTGGAGGAGCTTGTACAGATTATTATTATCATAAGTATCTGCATTTTCAAGTTCAAAGGGAATGCTGCTAATGTGTTTATATCAATCTCATATGGGCTGCAGAGATATACTGAATATACTCTATATATGTATATTTGCTACTCACAAAAAGTTAGGGATATTTGGCTTTTGGTTGAAATTTGAAGATGAACATAACATTTCTTTTTTTTTTTTAAATGAAATAAATGAGAACTAAATTTAGATGCACATCTTCAATTTTTCAGTACTTTTTGCACAAACTGCTGATCTCTAACAAGGAGATTAGTGGCAAAATTACCAATAGGTGATTGATCCCTTAATTGCCCAATACATTTAGGGAATCAAATTGAATGGGGATTTAAACAGTCCTCCTCATCCTGCTGTTCACATTTTGACTTCGCGAGACCAAGACAACAACTTACAATTGATCAACAGTACCTCGCCATTATGAAACTTCAAGCAGAATGTTCTCAGACGGAAGTGACCACTGAGGCTAGAGTATCACAGGTTGTAACAGAGATACAAAGAGACTGAAAGAGTCACAGAAAGACTCCATCACACACTGATGACCGCTTCATTGTAATCAATGCCCTGCAGAACTGGATGATGAATGGCACGCAACTCAAGGTGAGACACAAGTAAGTGTCCCATTATACCATTCGTAACCAATATATTTTGTATCCACCCTTGGATGAGGAATACTTGGTCAGCTGGACATCACTGAACCCATTTTGAAGTGACAATAAGGTCGCAGGGTAGTGAGTCATAACCACTATGGGGGACATGTATGAAAACTGTCTTGGTCTAAGACCTTCTTTGTTGCTCATTAGCAACCAATCACAGCTCCCCTTTCATTTTGTCAGAGCACTATATGAAATGAAAGGGGCGCTCTAATTGGTTGCTATGGGCAACAAAGAAAGTCTTAGACCAAGACAGTTTTCATACATGTGGCCCTATGTGTCCTATGTGGGATCTGTTTTTGGGGAATCACCCTTGATATGATGTTTTGTGACATATTTTTATGACATTTTTATCAAAAGTTAAAATTCTGACACTTTTGAAGGGCGTTATGATTCTGTGATTATAGTTCTGAGGGTCTCTTCAAATATATAAACACTTGCCCCCCCTCAATCCCCCCATTCAAGGCTAACCTCTCCTCCACCCCACCCCCCCCCTACCCCCCACCCCCCCATCAATCTCCACTGATGATGTTACTATAAGTCTGCTAACCACCCACCTACCTTACTACTGAACTATTACCTACTTGGGTGACTTATATACCTACCTAATGATGGCGGCCTATAATTTTTTTTGTGAGGACATTTAAAACCCAAAAACTACCATAAAGAAATATAAGAGAAGACAAAAACAAACCCACAAAAAACCCAAACAAAATCCTTTATATATCCCAACCCCGCTAATCCATATCAAACCCCAACCACCACCATCTTCCAAACCATCCTAACATTAATACTTTCTAATATACCCCCGCCCCCCACCACCCCTCAGTAGGTAGGTGTATAAGTCCTCTTAGCAGGTACAGTATAAAGCCCCTTCAGGCTCCCCCCCCCAGGTTAATTTATATGTTTCGCCCCCCCCCCCACCTCCCCCCCCCCTCTGATTGGGCGGACGAATAACTTATCAACGCTGCCTGAAACAGCGATGACCACTCACCACATCTTCAAAGTCACTAGCATCAAGGCACAGAGTGACAGGTTTTTCGGGGCAGCAGTCATTTAATCCAAGAACAAAGGGCGGATCTACACTGCCTAGCTAAATGCCAATGAATGGTTACTATATCAATTTAACACATCAAAAACTACTTAAAAAAAACACACCACAAAACAACACAATTTTTGTACCACCACCCACTTACACTCCAACCCCACACCCTACCCACACTAACTGAATATCCCAAGTCTACATCATGGCTACTTCACAAAGTTTCCTTTGAAACGCATATAAACCCTTTCTTTGAGCATCAACAAGTAAATGAAAATTTTAAACTCTTGATAATTATATAAAATGGGATATTATATGCTCTGCTGCGGTCCACCTCGGCAATCACGTGTGTTTTGTAAGTTCAGCTTATTAGGAGCTCACCAGCACTTAAAGGGCGGGTATGCGGCCCTGGCGAAGTCCGTGTCCATAGTGAACATCACTGTAACGGGTGACACTTTAAAGCAGTTTGATAGCACAAGTTTTTTTTTTTTTTTTTTCTTTTTTGTACTCTGCATACACCAAAGGCTCCTAAGAGGAGGAAGAATACGACCTATTTTTTGCCCTTACCAAGAATTGCAAAATCACCAATGATAAGGAAGCCTTCTTTTGTATTAAGAGAACCTGCGCATCTGTACAGCATTACATTGTCCGCATCCTGAAAAGCCTTTTTTCTTTTTATTGGAGATGGATTCCTCCATCTAGACTTGCAAACAGCACAATGTCCGAGCCTTCGCTGAGCTTGCTGAGTTCCTGCTACATTTTAAGCACTCTGGGAAGAAAATTTAAAGTCGATGCACTACATGTTAATTGTGGATCGTTGGTTGTCTCTGACAAGTCTAAGTGCCCCAGACATTAATGGCGCCAGACTCATCGGTTTCTGACGGCATTCAAAACCAACTTCTTCAGTAAATTCTCCCATGAAAAACATTTCTTCACCCAGCAAAAAGGAAGTTGGCCATTCTTTCGGCATATTTCTAAGTCCCTTTGTCTGATCTCCAGACATAATTGGTGGAAAACCCTATTTTGAGACATTAGGGACTTTGTGGCTCTCTGTCCCGTCGCGTGCATGTGACAAAATGCTACACCAGATTATCATGGCGATAATGTCTCTCTGTACCTTTAGCCCTGCCTGGGACTATACCTGGACACACATCGTCATGGACCTTATTACAGACCTTCCGTCCTCCTTTAGTTGTACCATCACCTTGGTTGTAGTGGACCATTATTCCAAGATGATTCACTTCATACCGCTACTCACTTCATAATTCTTCAAACATTTCATGGCCTATTCTTACATATTGTGTCTGATCGAGGTCCAGTTCACCTCCCAAGTTTTGGTGTTCCCTTTGCTCCCGAATGTAGGTGATTTTCTTTTCTGGCTTACATCTATATCTATGGATCAAATAGAAGTAGGATACAAGTCTAGGTAACTACCTCCCATGCTTTGTTTCCACACATCAAAATGACTGGGTGAATCTGTTACCATGGGCAGACTCTTTCATTAATAATCGATGGTGCGAGTCCTACAGGTCCTTCTCTGTTTTACATTACTTATGGCTAACACCCCTGATCTCCTTTTCCAAATCCTACTTCCTTGGATGTGAAATAAACACCTATAAAGAGAACAGGGCTAGAAACCACTACACAAATAAGACATATACAAACCAACATGCCTTTAAACCTCCCCCCAGTATTGGAATCTAGGTCTCCAAAGAAATATTTCTTTATTAAGGCAATTACAATTTACATAAAAATGAGTTAAAAACAAAGACAATGGAACTACATAGAAAACATGGGCTTGTATCTTCGCTTCCATCAGTACATTGGATTCTTTTATCTTAGTTACATCCCTCCTCATTATCAGTCTACAAGTACAGATAAATTTCCAGAGTTCGGCAACTTACGAACTCGCAGATTAACTATTATAGGCCTGCTGCATGCTCTGTCGTCCCGAAGCAAGAACCAACTCCGGAGAAGGAAGCCCAGTGTCCTTCTACTGTGTATACCCCACGCTCCCCCCACCGCGTGACCCACAACCGCTCAAAGTCTTGGCTTTCTACAAAATATATTTGGCTAAAGGTATGTGCGGACGGCGTCTTGAATACGTTTTTGCAATGCATAAATGTATAGTGTGGTACGTTTTTGGATATGTTTTCTGGACTCCAAAAACATATCCCTAAAGTTTCTATTGCCTTTTCAATGCATACATCCATTTAACACAATGCAAAATGTATGTAAAACACTTAAGGTGACATGTATGAAGATCGGTGCGTCGAGGTGGCCATTTTCACGGTATTTTTTTTCCCCATGGAAAAACTGCGCCTGTTGTATTGGCCGCGCCCGAAGTGCGCTCAAATTAAATGCGGTTGTAAAGTTCCCACACACAGGCGAGGAGTACAATTGACGGATACTATAGGGCCAGGTGTAAATGCGTCAAACATTATTAAGTCTCTAGACAGGCTGAGAAGGATAATCTGAGAATAAATCATTGGAGCATGTCACGTGGATAGAAACCCTCTGACTTGGAGGAACCATCAAAACATACTAAAGGTACCAGCAATTAACGGATGCTGTGCTGGCTCTTGCCTTGGATATACTAAATAGAATAAAAAGTGTGGATGGAAAGCAGACGAATACAATCGCAACATTGTTGGTATTAAAAATGAAGTGTAAAATCAGTGTTGCAACTCATCAGTGGCTTTAAATTTAATGATAAAATAGTTTGTATTCTCTGAATTTTTTAAGACATTTTAGAGTGATGATTATTTCTTTCTTTGGAGATATTTTATAATTTCCTTCTACATATGAAGGATCATCATTTCAATACATTCCGAAACAATTTTTTTTAGGACAACTTTGGCTATTTAGCTTTATTAACACACTCTCCCCCACCCTTGTTATCACCCATCACCTACCTCTCCCCACCCCCCTTTGCACCCCACCCCAACCACCCCCCCCCACCCCCCACATCCCCCCCCCACCCCCCCACTCTTACTCCCCCCTCCCCCCCACCCTCTCCACCCCCTGCCCCCGCCCCACCACCCCCCTCACCCGCCCGTCCCCCCACCCCCCCCCCCCCCTCGCCCCCTGCCCCTCCTAACTCGCCTTCGCACACCTCCACACGCACCCCCCCCCCCCCCCCCCCCCCCCCCCCCGAGCCGCCCATACCCCCCCCTCCTCCACCCCCCCTCCCGCCCCTGGCCCCCACCCCCCCCCCCCCCCCCCACCCCCCCCGCCCCCCCCCTCTCCCCCCCCACCTAACCCCCCCCCATACCCTCACCCCCCTCCCTCCCCCTCCCACCGCCTCCCCCCCCCCCCCCCCCTCCACCTCCAGCTCCACTTCGCACTCCCTCCGGCCTCAGGTAGACCACATTGAACTAGGTCTCTGGCCATGTTCGGAGCATGTTTTAATGCGCACCTTACTTTGCCGACCGGCATATGCTTGCATGTGTCGGAGTTGTTTCGGCAATCTGGTGCGTCCCGCCCCTGTAACTCACACTGATACGCCCACAGCTACGCCCCTGTCATGTTAGAGCGCATACAAAGTTGTGCAGAGCTTGCGCACAATTTATCGCAATTGAACTGCGACAGCTCGAGAGCCGGCACAGTTGAGGCGTTTGTATACGCATGTTAAACAGGCGAAGAAAGGAAAAGCCCAATCATACATGTTGCACCTAATTGTGCTGAACGTTTTTATTAACCTTTGAATCAAATGTACTCAACACCCTCTTGAACATTGTTTTTAAAACGTATTGGGGTTCACCATTTTTCTGTAATACTCAATGTACCCAAATATTATCTATTGAACAAAACTACTATTACTAATTACACTGATATTCCCTTCTACCATAGGACCTTCAGATCTTTTCATAATAATACAGCTAAAACCCATTCTTACAGCATCTACTTCCCTATTCTTACATATCACAATCCACATGCATTCATTTATTCACTCCCGAAGGCCCCTGTAACTCACTTAACTGCAAACCCTTCAGTACCACAAACCTACCCCATAGTATTTTCAGTAAGTTTATACCCCCCTCGATTCAAAAGGACGTCTTTCTCTCATATTATTCTGACACGAGGTTTTGGAGCAGAGGAAAACATCAGGATAACCCGCCCACAACATTGATGCAACAGAGCTTATTTGCAGTTTCCATCGACAGCTTAGGCCAACAATTAATGGAGAGAGTTCTCATGATTACTGATGTTGTGTTCACTTACAATCACACCGACTTTGTAGTATGTAATCGTTCACCTCTGTCCAGCAGCAGCCCTGCTTCCCCACTTTAGGCCTTTCCCTAAGGGCATGTCCCCACGGCACGGGTTTTCAGCAAGTTTGCGGTTTTTCAGACCACCTTAAAAAAAACGGCTGAAAATGAGCACAATTGTGCTCTATGGAAAACCCGTGCTGCAGTCCCCACTGCACGGGTTTTCCGTCCAGCGTTTCTTCCACCCGCGGTCCAGCCGCAAAACATTGTGGAAGCACAATCTTCCGTCTGGTTTTCGGACAGAATATGTGCTTCTCAATGTGAAGGGGGCGAGCTTTTCTCTGCACATCGTTAAGAAAAGACGTTACCCCCCCCTCCCCCCCCCCCGCGGCCGTGGGGCAAACCGACCAGTAGTTGTCCTGTGCAGTGGGAACGCACCCTAAGGGTATGTTCACACGGCATGTTGCATACGTTTTTGGATCCGTTTGGATCTGAAAAATCCATCCAAAAGCGCTGTGTTTACCTCATCCAACACGCATGTGCATGTTTGGATGCATTTTGGCTGCAGCAGGAAAACACCCCATAGCTTTAAATAGGGCGTCTGCTGCATCTTTCGGATCAAGAATTGACTTGACAATTGTTTGAACGGATCCGAAAGATGCATCAGAAAAATGCATGTAAGCGCGTATTCGTGATCACTAGTCTGAACGCTGATGGGTGTTTTGTATTGATAGCAATGTAAATCACACTGCACATTGCTAGATGCGTGTTTGGGTCTGTTTAAGGTCCGAAATATGGATCCAAACATGCATCTAAAAACGGACCCAAAAACGAATCCAACACGCCGTGTGAACATACCCTAAGGCGCATTCACTGGTTGTCGCTGATTTAAAGGTGTGCCACCCAGCTTTCCCAGAGTCAGTGCTCTTTGCACCAGAGCCTCTTTAAATGCACCTTCATCTTCCTTCTGTGCCAGTTTGTTGATGTGCTTTAGTGGTGTCTGGAGAGTGATTCCTGCGTACAATTTTTTGGTTTCGCCCTTCGGCATATTCCTGGTCTTCTTGTTTGTCCACTGCTTGCCTTCACCTTCTGCCTGTGACCGATTTACATCTCTGGCTGTTCTGCTTGTACCAGGCTCATTAGTAGTAGTGAGTTTCTTGCAGCGAGGTACAGATCCCTGTAGAGGGGTTAAAGGGTGAAGACTCTGCTCCTTGATGTGGATCCACTACCTGACTCCTCAAGTCATGACAGTAAAATTTACCTTTATGACTTTTCTGACTCAGAGTAACTTGGTTTGGTGCCATGTGTCTCCTTAACAGACAATGCAAAGAAGTCATTGCAACAATGATTTCAGTTCGCTTTTAAATAAAACAACTAGAGATGAGTGAACAGTAAAAAGTTCTAGTTCAATTAGAACCTCGAACTTTAGTGAGTTCGGTTCGAGGTTCCATTCGAACTAGGACTCAAACCCCATTAAAGTCAATGGGAGAAGATGTTCTGGTTAATTTTTATACCTATACAGATGAAGAGAAGCTGTAATTACCATCCATAGCAGTAAACTGGATACGTGGAACGACTTGGAAAATTTGGCTCTAAGAATGACAGAAAAAAATTGAGAGGCTAAAATACTTCAGGGGCGTAGCTATAGGAGGTGCAGCGGTAGCAGCTGCTGCGGGGTCCTGCATCCTGATGGGGCCCAAAAGGCCCTTTGACAAATAGGAGATTTGGAGACGATGTGTTATACAATTACTGAACCCCCAAAACTGCAAAAACTGAACTTTTGGGCACTGAGTATGATTTAGCAAATCCAAGCAATCTGTTGCCAAATAACAGCTTTTGGGTGTGGGAAAGATACAGCCAGCAATACCAAACTCCCTAACTATTGATGTCTATGGAGCGGAAAATGCTATCTAACTAAGAGCAGTCTGTAAAGTACAGAGAATGAGCTGAAAATGGCATTCACAAGGCAATACAGTGAAATATATAACATGATCTGTGATTTTAGCAGCCAATGAGAGCCCTACACCTCAGCAATGACATATTTGACACTTCTCTGTGCTCTGCACTGATTGGATGGCCGACAAAAGTGCAGAAAGCCACTGAAAACTAAACTGAAAATGGCGTGTCGAACTAGAACTAGAACTTTACTCGAAGGAACAGTAAAATGTTTGGTTCGAGTTCTAAAAATGTGAGAAGTTCTACTAGAACTTAAAGGGGTTGTCTCACTACAAGGATGGCTTTTGATGTTAAAGTTCTTGCAAAAACAAGTCACTTTGCAATTTATGTACATTAACAGTGGCCTACCTATTCCTAGATATCCCCTCTTGTATGGGCTACATCAGCTCCTCAGGTCACTATAGCTACAGACCTGTTCAATCTCTCGATAGGCTGTCAGCACTGGTTGCTATAGCTACAGACCTGGCTTCTACTGCAGTCTAGTGGAAGCCAGTAAGCACGCCCCTGAATTCAAAATGAATCCAAGAAAACAGGACTGAGGTGAGATGAATCAATGTAGTGAGACAACCCCTTTAACTTTTCTAGAACAGTTCGATCAACACTTAGGCTAGGTTCACACGGTGTATTTGCAGGGCGTCATTACGCCCCGCAATTACGCCGTGTGGCCGGGGGCGGGGCGGGAAAGGGGGGTCGGCACCTCGCCGGCCCATAGATATTCATTATCAGCGGCGCATATACGCCACTAGTAATTCACATGTCAATTATCTCCCCCCTCTGCGTATTCACCGAGCAGGGAGAGGAGACGTAATCCATAATTCTCTATGAGAACTGTGGATTACCGTAATGACTTGTATGTATTCCAGCCGTAATTTGCGCACTACAGCGCGTAATTATGGACTGAAATACTTCCAATTTTAAGCTGTGTGAACATAGCCTAAAAGCAACCTAAATTTATGAATATGAAAACTTGTATAACAGGTTTTTATTTATATTGTTTTGTAGCCAATACATGTTATATTTTGATCTTTTTTTCTTTTCTTTACTAAAACAGAGAATTCTGAACATGTGCATTACTCCAAAACTATATTTAAAGGTTTAACTGGCATAATCTACAGAGGTGACTCTAAGTGTATGTATGATATAGAAAAATTGTATTGTAAGCACTACACTGGGCAGAGATTTTAGAGCTCCTCAGAACATGTTGGAAAACACATGGATGAAATGACTTTTTAGCTTACACTTATAATATTAAAAGCAAAAATATAATCAAGTCAATTATTTTACCCTGAAATAAAAAAAAAAATGAGAACTGGTTTGCCCTGTTTGGATTTCTGCATTTACTAACAAGTTCACTCAGTTCATTACTGATGCCAAGTCCAGAGAAAGGGCACAAATGTGTTTGACTGCCTGGTCCTGAGGCTTCAGTGTGAATCCAGGCTGTGATCACATGGAGAGAAGAGATCAGCCCAGTGCTGTCAGATTCCTGTGCACAACCACTAACTACTGCTCACAGGAATAGAGAGGAAGGAGAGGGGGAAGAGACACAACGGGAAGGCATCAGAGAGATACAGGCACAGCTGATGGAGAACTAAGTAGCAGCGCAGGATTTAAGGATCTCATCTAGGGAGTTTAGTAAGTTTAATGCAGCAGGGTGTTACAGGCAGCAGATCACTGGGGTGTAGAGGGTACAGAACCAGGAGGGCTCAGGAAGAATGGGGTCAGATCATGGACAGGAACACAGATAACATGTGAATACAGGACACATAGTATACAGACTCAGAAACTGAGGCATACACTGAAGAACTAAGTTACCAGGGAAGAGCCGAGGAAGATCCACCTGCAGAAACGTGAGCAACACCTCCAGCGCAGCCGGAGCAAGGTAACTGCACTTTCTGTATTTCTTTAGGGGCTACGTTATAATGATTCTAGTTTATTACATGTACAAGTCAGTGGCTGCAGTCATATGTGGAATGGTGTGAGGAGCTTCCACCAACATCTGAACTCGTACAAAGGCAGCAAGTGATCGATGCTGTGATGTAAGGACAGGGAACATGTACTGCAACGTAGATAGTCAAGGGATTGGGGATACTTTTCATAGGACTGGGAAGTGATTGATACATAGATAAGTGTGGTATGAAAAACCCAATTCTTCTGATGTGTAATGGTCATTAGAACTGAGAATATTATAAAAACTGAAATGTTAGAGAACACAACCGGAAAGCAATATCTATCTATCTATCTATCTATCTATCTATCTATCTATCTATCTATCTATCTATCTCATATCTATCTATCTACCTAACATCTATCTAATCTATCTATGTACTTTCTATCTATCTACCTAGTATCTATCTACCTAATATCTATCTACCTATTATCTATCTAATGAATATATATCTCATATCTATCTATCTATCTATCTATCTATCTATCTATCTATCTATCTATCTATCTGCCATAGATCTATCTCATATCTATCTACCTAATATATCTATCTATCTAATCTATCTATCTCTTATCTATCTAATCTATCTATATATCTACCTATCTATATATCTCATAATTATCTATCTACCTTATATCTATCTATCTACCTTAGATCTATCTCATATCTATCTATCTATCTATCTATCTATCTATCTATCTAATCTATCTATCTATCTATCTATCTATCTATCTAATCTATCTATCTTTCTAATATATCTATCTCATATCTATCGATCTCAAATCTATCTATCTATCTACCTAATATCTATTTAATCTATCTATGTACTTTCTATCTATCTACCTAATATCTATCTACCTATTATCTATCTATCTAATTAATTAATTAATATATCTCATATCTATCTATCTATCTATCTATCTATCTATCTATCTACCTTAGATCTATCTCATATCTACCTAATCTATCTATCTATCTCATATCTATCTATCTATCTATCTAATTAATATATCTCATATCTATCTATCTATCTATCTATCTAATTAATATATCTCATATCTATCTATCTATCTATCTATCTATCTAATCTATCTCATATCTATCTATCTATCTATCTATCTAATCTATCTATCTAATCTATCCATCTATCTATCTATCTCATAATTATCTATCTACCTAATATCTATCTTTCTAATATATCTCATATCTATCTATCTACCTTAGATCTATCTATCTACCTAATCTATCTATCTATCTATCTATCTATCTATCTATCTATCTATCTATCTATCTATCTATCTGTCTACCTTAGATCTTTCTCATGACTATATACCCAATATCTATCTATCTATCTATCTATCTATCTATCTATCTATCTCTCTGTTTTTTTTATCCATCTATTAATACACAATTTTGTAATGTGTGATTACTGTATACGTTTGTAGTACTTATGTCATTATGGAATTAATATTATGCACAGAATATGGTTGTATGTAAAGTTGCAAAATTTATCATGCCAAATGACAAAGGGAACTCACGTCAAGTTATGTCATTACTTGAATGTCTGCGGTGATCTTATGGTGGTTTATGCCTCAGTTTGTAACTTGTGCAACCTGTAAGGTGAAGTTTAAGACCTTGGCAATTCCCGAATGTCTTATTAATTCAGCAATTTTGCAAACTAACTACTTTAAATGATAGAAGAGACAGATAAATTGATAGACAGACAGATATACATTCAAATAGATTAATCAGATAGATAGATAAATCGATAAAAAATAGCTAGCTACATTTTGTACACATCATAAATGTACAGGAGCTTGATTTGTCATTTTACTTTTCTCTTCATTGTGATCAAAATCAAAATGTAAAGTCCTATACAACAAATGTCTGTGTGTGATATTTTGTACTCTTTGCATTCAGCAATATTGCTCGCCAGTTCTTCTTATTAAAATATTGCTATATAGATGGTAATTAGATTAAATAGCCATAACTTACCAATGAAGAGTAATTTGTCGTGGATCTGTTTCTCTGTGAGTCGACAGTTTTTAGATTTACCTGCAGATCTATGTAAAACTACAAAAGGGATAAACTCTATTAGGTCAGTGAACATTTTAAAGTGTAATGGTTACACTTTGGGATTTGTTGTCCATTATCCACACATACATACAGAAATAGCAAAGGTAAGCGTCACAGATAAGGCACCATGATATCTTGGCATACAGAGTTATGTCAAGTTTTTCAATGGCTTTAGTTGTGATCCTAGAACATATAACAAGGAAAGCCATAATATCACTGTCATGTTAAACTTTGCTACATCCGTATATATGGTCGTGGAAACTATTTCCATTTTTAATGCTCATGAAGTGTATATTAATACATACATTGACCTGGAACCTTTATCAGCCATTTATAATTACAAAATCCTTGCAAGAATTTCCTTGTTTATACTCAATAACATGAGGAGTTACTAAAGTGTGAAAATGATAATGATGAACCAGTTGGATTTATAGGAATGGTGGATATATTTATAACAAACTCAAAGTCAAACACTTTGTCTAGCAGCCATATTTAAAAAGCTTTTCTGAGATATTTCCATAGAAACACAGGGTCTGACGTCTGTAAGGAGCCACTTAACTCACCCTTTCTTGCCCACCATAAAGCCCCACACCCCAGTGATCTCTGACCCTGTATTAGATCCTGTGTATTTTTAGAATTTCTTAATTATTTCACCTCCTTTTGTGAGAATTTCTCGTTCCCTGCTTTTTATGTTTAGTCGGCGATTTGGCCATTGTTTGTATTCCTCCTAGGATAAGAATATTTTCTGAGACGATCGTTTACCACGTCCAGCAAAACATATTGTAATCTCTCAGGTTGTGTAAGGATAAATAAGGATAAATCTGAGAAGCTTCTGAGATTCCTTCCTTTTTACAACGATATAAGTTAAATGTTTGGGGCTAGACTGAGGTCTCTTGGTGCTCAAGGAAGGGAATTCAAAATGTTCCCCTCTAAATCTTTCATCAAGTGTAAAAATAAGAGCAGATTCTTTTTCTTATCATACAAGCAGCAGTGATCAATGCTCATCATCATATCAACCTTATCATCTGTGCCTCAGAGGCCAACTTGTGCTCTAAATTGTAAGCTCTGGGCTACAAAATATCTGGACTAGATGATATCTGGACCATAACATATCTGGGCTACACAACATCTGGTATCATCTTATCCCTACTGCCTACAGTTAGCAAATTTAAAGTGAACTTGTCACCATGTAAATGCCAATCCACCCACATCATGTTATAGAGCAGACTGATATGCAGCTTTTTGGGGGAATATTCAGCAGAACGTGTAGTTTCTTCATTGCAACCTCTGCTCATTCTGGGATTAGGAATCCAATGGGTGGCTCTACTCCATGTATGACAGTCTTTCTTGTATGAGCCTGCGTACAGAGATAGCTGAGTAGGGCCGCCCGATGGCCTCCTAAGCCCAATAAGCAGAGGTTTAAGGTTATGTTCAGATGGCTTATTGCAATACACACGCAGGTACACTCTGCAATACGCTTTCAGTGGTGCTGTTAAAAGTAAGTGCAGGTCAGAGCGTACTGGCGACATGAGGAAGCTCTGTGTCCTGTATACTTTTCCCGTATACTCGGCACGTAAGCACCCAAAGAAGTGACAGGTCACTCCTTTTTATGGCGTACATTACGCGCCAAGAAATATGATTGTAAAATAACCCGCGTCTGAATCACGATGGTGAATTTACACAGCACTGAGTGCTGTACCTGTCAGGGCCATCTAAACCATTGGGCACACTAGGTAGTTGCCGAGGGCCCCACAAGCATAGTGGTGAATGTATGTCTCGGGAAACAGGGCCTAGTTATCTGGGTCAGCGTTGCTTATTACCGTTAGTGCTTAACTGTTTGTGTGTTCTTAGGATGTGTAAACAGAAAACCATGGTGGAGCAGGGAGCCATCTGCTCCCTGCCCTGTCACTTAGTCTTGTAGGCTGCAGACCCTGCAACTTAGTCTTAGATATCAGAAGGGTGTCTTAACATAGGTAGCATGATGATATGGGTGTGCTTAGGGGTGATTAGAGACATGGCCTCATGTGGTGTCATGTTTGGGCATGGGTAGAGGAGTTGCCTTGTATGATGTGATGGATTTAAGGCCCACTACACTGCTATACACAAGGGGCCATAATACTATTAAGATGGCTCTGTTACCTGTTAAGTGATTTTACTGTATTTGTGGTGTGTACTTTGGTACAATTACACACTGAAGTACACCCCGCAAATACGTCATGTGAACATATCCTAAATTAAAATCTTACAGGATATGCTGATTTTGCTTATTTACTTATTTATCATCAACACTGTATATCGATGGGTAACTGCAGCATTCTTTTCTATGGCCTCCCGTCTAGCACTCTTGCTCCTCTTCAAACAATTGCCAACTCTGCTGCCCGGCTGATCCACCTCTCTCCTCGCTACTCCTTTGCCAATCCCTTCACTGGCTACCCATTGTCCAGCAGATTCAGTTCAAGTTACTAACCATAACATACAAGGCTCTCCATAACCTCTCCCCTCCATACATCTCTGCCTTAATCTCCAGATCCTCCGCTCCCACAATCTCCGCTCCTCACAGGACCTTCTTCTCTGCTCTTCTCTTATCAGCTCCTCACACAACCTTCTCCAAGACTTCTCCTGTGCTTCCCCCACACTCTGGAACTCACTGCCCCAACACATCAGACTCTCCTCTACCTTCACTAGTTTCAAAAGAGACCTGAAAACCTATCTCTTCAGGATAACCTACAATAACCCTTCTGCCACCACACTATAATACACACATCTCTGGCCCTCAACTTCTGTCTCACCCTTCTCCATTGTAGATTGTAAGCTCTCATGGGCAGGGTCCTCTTCTTTATCAGTGTGTTACTTAATGTTATTGTATTTGTCTTTATAGACTATAAAACACTATGGGTTACATGTATGAACAAAGCGGAGCCAGTTTTCTGGTGTATTTTGAGCCAAAAAGAATGTATGAACAGGTACACTCCAAACACGATCAGTCATTTTGTGATGCACCAAAGACTTGGGGCGTTCCAGGGGCGTTGCATTACATTCGTAGAAGTAGACACATTTATGATTCTTTGATGCCAAACTTTTGACGCAGAACAGGTAGAAGATCCAGACCAGGGTAAAGGTGGTGCCTGAGCCAGACTTGTGGTATTGGCTCTACACTGCCCTGTATGTATGACCTGCAGAAGAACAGCCGACCAGGTAAAGGTGGTCCTGAGCCAGACTTGTGGTATTGGCTCTACACTGCCTGTATGTATGACCTGCCGAACAGCCAGGCCAGGCGTAAAGGGGTTTCCTAGCAACTTGTGATATTGGACTCTACATGCCTGTATGTATGACCCGCAGAAGAACCTCCAGACCAGGGAAAAGGTGGTGCCTGAGCCAGACTTGTGGTATTGGCTCTACACTGCCCTTTATGTATGACTGCAGAAGAACAGCCAGACCAGGGTAAAGGTGGTGCCTGAGCCAGACTTGTGGTATTGGCTCTACACTGCGCCTGTATGTATGACCTGCAGAAGAACAGCCAGACCAGGGTAAAGGTGGTGCCTGAGCAGGACTTGTGGTATTGGCTCTACACTGTGCCTGTAGGTATTACCTGCAGAAGAACAGCCAGACCAGGGTAAAGGTGGTGCCTGAGCCAGACATGTGCTATTGACTCTACACTGCCCTGTATGTATTAACTGCAGGAGAACAGCCTTACCATGGTAAAGGTGGTGCCTGAGCCAGACTTGTGGTATTGGCTCTACACTGCCCTGTATGTATGACCTTCAGAAGAACAGCCAGACCAGGGTAAAGGTGGTGCATGAGCCAGACTTGTGGTATTGGCTCTACACTGCCCTTGTATGTATGACCTGCAGAAGAACGGGGAACCAGGGTAAAGGTGGTGCCTGAGCCAGACTTGTGGTATTGGCTCTACACTGCCCTGTATGTATGACCTGCAGAAGAACAGACCAGGGGTAAAGGTGGTGCCTGAGCCAGACTTGTGGTATTGGCTCTACACTGCACCTGTATGTATGACCTGCAGAAGAACAGCTTCATACGTTCTGGTGCATTCCATACTACCTTAAAGAGAACCTGTCACATAGATTCTGCCCCCCTTGCTGAGGGCAGAACAAGCTAGTGTCAGACCTGCTGTTTTCAGTGCTGTGCCCCTTATTCTGTAAGATGCTGTAGTTTTCGTGTATTTAATGCTCAAATCTCCAGTTTTCAGCCAGAAGATTCATTGGAAGGCTAGCCCCGCCCACCTGAGGCTAGCCCCACCCACCTCAACTGATAAACCTATTACTTTGAATAGGTGAATAACTGTCAGTGGGAGGGGCTATCATTTGGTGGGCGGGGCTAACACCTGCTCATGAATAAGATTTGAGGGGGTAAATGCTCTAAAACTGCAGCATCTTACAGAATAAGGGACACAGTGCTGGGAACAGCAGGTCTGACACTAGCTTGTACTGTCCTCAGCAAGGGGGGAATAACCTATGTGACAGGTTCCCTTTAAAGCGATTTAGAACCGGCCTGTCAGCACCAATGTTCCTACATGCCGCCCTATGTATTTGTCTTATATTATATAACTGAACCCCTTGGCTTAGACAGTGCCCTGGAATTACTGGCGCTGTAAAATAAATAATAATAAACTGCTCAGCTTCTCCTGCTCTAGGACATGATGCCAGTAGATCAGTCTGCTTGTTTCACATGACAGGTTCCCTTTAACTTCATACACTCTGTCATAAGAACATTTGCACCGTTGGCTGAATATGGTTTTGTGATGCGAAGGCACCGTTGGCTGAATATGGTTTTGTGATGCGAAGGAAAATAACTAAAATGGACCAGACAATCCTACATCCATACTTTAGTGGTCAAACTAGATGCAACCTCCTCATGAGCTGGGCAGCAAGATCACTTTTCATCTTTTTGGGTGGTCCAAAAATAATCCAGCAGACATTGTAAGTATCTATGGGCAATAGTTTTATAATTAGAGTCTATAACTATTCATTTACTTACAAGTGGATTGCTAGAAGATAAATGCTCAGTATAAGACTCTGTTCACCCTTGTGTGTGTGTTCTTCATCCATTTTTTTCGTTGTTTTTTATGCTTTATTCAGATTAGTGTGGCAGTATCCTGTCCAGTATAAAGACAGAAAGAAAATAAAGAAGAAATAAGTATAAACCATGATGGAATATAAATATTCATGATGGTTCATAAAAGAAGCCATGACGCCAATGTGAACAGGACTTCAGTATTAATATCATATTATTTATACTTGTTTTATGTGTGCAATTTAATTTATTGACTAGAATATTAGCTCTCTCCATTCATAATATATGAGAAACTAAGGGCGACATATATGATTTTTGGCGCCCAGGCGCCATTTTTCTGCGCACAGTAGTAGTGTAGAATGCACCTGCATCTATTAACCTGCTCCACTGCAGGTCATAAATCAGAAGCGGTCCAGCGCAAAAATGACAATTCAGGCTCATGTAAAGCACTATTAATGGGCCTGGATTTGCCGTACTGAAGCTATAAATGTGTAAAATACTACAGTTCTAGTGCGACATGCCCCCCCTATCTCATACGCAGTACAAAGAGCCACGGGTGCTTGGTAATGCGCCTAATATTGGAGTGCGCCTGTTTAACCCCTTAACGACCGCCCACTGACTTTAGACGTCGGCTGGTGCGGGTCGTTCGTCTACAGTGACATCTTTTGGTGTCGCTGTAGACTTCGGGGTTTGCGGCGCCCAGCGCCGCAAGTGCGCTGGAATCGGGGCTGTACTACACAGCCCCGATCCCAAAGCATGTCCTGCGAGCTCCGGGGTACAGAGGAAACCTCCGCAACCCGATGCTTTAACCCTTTGATTGCGGCGGTGCATTACCGCAGCGCAATCAAAGGGTTCCCCTGCTCTATCAGGTGATCGGAACGCCCGGTGGCCCGACAAAGCTCGGGGAACGGCTGCACAGTCAGCCCTGGGGACCTAGAGTGGCCCCAGAGCGGTCTGTGTATGAGGCCAGTGACTAGGACGCACTGTGTGCTGTCCTAATCACTGCCTGTGTCAGACTGACGGGAAAAGAGCTGAGGAGCTCCACAGCGCACTCTATTGGATGTAGTTATCCTCAGTTCACATGTAGCTCACAGGAGCCTAGCAATGTGAAAGGGATTTGAGCCAAACCAGTTAAGTTCAACTACAGACAGCTGTTTCGGGGTGTTTGCCCATCGTCAGTGCAGTGTAGAACTTACTGGTTGGCTGGGTGAGAGGCTCCTCAGCTCTTTTCCCATATGCCATTGCTTTATGCAAAACAGTCAGTGAGGTCTGAATGGCAAGTAAACCCTCACATCGACCAATTTATTGGTTCCTCTCCTTAAGGAGAGATTTTTCCCTTTCGAAGCCACTCTTGCCTCTCACCCAGCCAACCAGTAAGTTCTACACTGCACTGACGAGGGGCAAATACCCCGAAACAGCTGTCTGTAGTTGAACTTAACTGGTTTGGCTCAAATCCCTTTCACATTGCTAGGCTCCTGCGAGCTACATATGAACTGAGGATAACTACATCCAATAGAGGGCGCTGTGGAGCTCCTCAGCTCTTTTCCCATAAGCCATTGCTTTATGCAAAACAGTCAGTGAGGTCTGAATGGCAAGTAAACCCCCACACCGACCAATTTATTAGTTACTCTCCTCAAGGAGAGATTTTTCCCCTTCCTGGGTCGATGACACAGATTAAAATGTTTTTGATATAGTATATGCTAATACAAAACAAAAAGTGTAAAAAATTTAAAAAAAAAAAAATGTAAAACATTTTCCCCCTTCAGGGGGATTTTAAAAAAAAAAAAAGAAAAAAAAAACACAAAAAAAGTTTTTAAAAAAAAACCGAAAGGCGGAAAAAAACAAAAAAAACTTTTTGGTCCTTAAAACTTTTCAGGCCGGGGGTTAAGGGGTTTTAAAAATATAGGGGAAGGGGATATTTTTCTAATGTCTTTCCCTAAAGTTTTGCCAGGGACTGGGACAAAAATTTATTCACCCCAAAAATTTTTTTTGGGGGAAAAATTTCAACTGAAAATTGTTGAAATTTTTAGGGATTTGGGGAAGGGTTTTTTGGTTAAAACACGTATCTTTCCACGGGAAAAAAATTTCCCACCATTTGTATGATTACATAAACCTCACAGAAATAAAAGTATAATAAAATTTAAAAAAATTTTTGTGGGTTTGTCCCACGTAGCCTTTCCCACAAAGGCAATGGGAGGGAATTTTTTAAAACCCCGGGGTGTAATGGTCCCTTAAAAGGGATTTCCCAAAGAAACAAGTTTTTTTCCCTTTCCTTTAAATCACCCACAGGGAAAATGTCAAAAAAATCACGCGGGTGTTCATGAAAGCTGCGGGGGTTTGAGGGGGGGAGGGGGTGAGTAAGGAGTGGGGAAAAAGGGAGCGTCTAAAAAATTAAGTGAAATAAAAAACAGACAACAGTGGTTATAAATTACAGCTTGTCGGCTAGGTGTGGATCCACTGGCCCCACCGAAGCGATGATGCTAAGCCACCCCAGGGAACGGAATTTTAAGTGCCCCCGGTTTTTTCACCAAGCCCGCCGAAACCCGGGAGGGACTTGCTGGGGGTTTGAGGTCCCAGGTCTCCCCCCTGGGTGACTTGTTTTGCGGTTTGGCAGCCAAAGGTGCGCGTGGGAAAACAGAATCGTAGCCCGGAGGTCGTAGTCGGGGGCGGGGCAGAAAGGCCCAGGGCGGGGGCAGGGGGTTTCGGGGGTCTTTAGACAGGGGGAAAAGGTCGGGGAGGCGGCAGGGGGTTCGGGGGTTGGGGAAACTTTTTAAGGCGGGGGGCCCGGGTTACAGGGTTAAGGGGGGTCGAGGGGGGGGGTATGTTTTTGGGAAACCCCTTTCTTTAGGGCAGGGGGGCAACTTTAGTTTCCGAAAGGAGTGATTTTTGGGCCCGAAACCCTTTAAAGTGGGGGGAAAGGGCCGGGAAAAATTAGCCAATAATCGGGGCGGGCCCCTTTTAAAAATCCAGGGGAAGGGAGCGCCCCGGGGCCCCAAAAGGGCCCAGGCCCGCCGGCGCCTCGGCCAGCAGGGGGCCCCGGCGGCCGGCACAGGAGCGCGGTCGGGTTTAAGGGGTCCACGGCAGGGGCCACCCCCCCGCTTTTCCCGGGGCCCAGGGGCGGGGCACCCGGCCCGGGTTTGGGCCCCGGGAGGGGACCACGGTTGCCGCCGGGGCCCGCGGGCCGGGGAGCGGGGGCGGGGGCCGGGTGACAGTCCCCCCCCCCCCTTAGGTTTCCCCCTCTTTTTTTAGGCTGAAGAAAATTTAAGGGAAAAAGGCCCGGGTTAGGTTATTGGATTCCGGTTCCCAGGCCCTTTCTTGGGGGCCCGAACCCCCCAAAATCAACAAAAAAAAAAATCCCCCTACCCCCTGACGATTTTCTTTGTCTAAGATGCCCTTCACTTCAAAGACATGGGGAGATTCCAGCAAAAGGGAGATGGGGGGCAGCGCTCCTCTGGGGGAATCTTTTCAGGACCAGAGGTTTAAAAGGGGGGGAAACTTTGGAAGGCGTTAGGAACCCTAAGGAAGGGGGTAGGCAGAGTTTTGTGCCCGGATTTTTTCTGCGGAGCCCCTCAAAAAGGGGCCCCAGAAAATCGGGGGAACCCAATTTGTAGCTGGGGAAACCTTTAAAGGCTTTAAGTGTTTTGGCGGGAAGCCACACCTTATCCCCTGGCGGGGAAGTGGGCGGGCGGCCCCTTCTCTTGTCGGCCTGGGTCTTCAGGGGGGGTTTAGGGGCCCGGGGGTTTAAGGCAAGTGGGGGTCCCCCGCCAAATGGCCCTTAATGTCCAGTACTTGGTTGCCCACGGGGGGGAAACCCTCGGAAGTCTTTCCCAAAAGGGGGAAAGGGGGGGGGGGCGTGGGTGACGACCGTTAGACCCCCGGGAAGGGAAAGAAACCCCTTTGTTTGGAATCGGGGAGCCCCGATGGTTGTGGGAAAATTTTTTAAAGGCCCCCCGGAAAAGGGCCGGCCCATTTTGCCCGAGGGCCCGGACGCGAAATGGCGAAGGTATTCCCCCAAATTTTTCTGTTTTTCCACCCTCTCCACTTGACCTTTCGTCTTGGGAGGGTTTAGGAAGAAAAAAAAGCCCAAATTTAAACCCTTTTTAAGCGAGAGAAACAGGGCCCGCCCAAAATTTGGAGAAAAAATTGGCCCACCCAAATCAGACACGAAAAATGCGAGGGAAATTTTCCTTTTGCAGACAAAAAAATTTATGGGGGGAAAAAAATGTCCCCCAAAGTTGGGACCCGAGGGAAGCCCCGGGGGAGTGGCAGGGAATGGTGGGAAAATTTTAGAGAACCCTTTTCCGGGGACCACCTTTGACGGGAATTTCCTGAAGAGGGGGAAGGCCCGAAAATGAAGTCCTTTTTGGGCCGATGTGTGTCCAAATGGGGACTCTGGGATGGGCAAGGGGACAAAAGAGGCCCCGGGGGGCCCTATGGCGGGGAAAACTTTTTCCCGGGCACTTTTGTGTAACAGGGGGAAAAAGAAAACAAAGTTTTGGGAAACGTCCTGGGGAAGGGTCGGCCACCATTTGGGCCCCGGGAGTTTTGGGGGCCCGTGGGATTTTCGTATGGGGGGGGGACCAGCCAAAAGGGAAAAACTATCCCCCCCACTCCAAAAATTCTCCGGTTGAGGCGGGGCCGGGAACGAAGGGGTCTTGCCTGGTGGTCCCCTCCAAAGGGGTCCCCCGGAGCCAGGGGAAATCAGCCGTTGGGGGAAGGCAATGCTGTGCTGGGACACAGGTTCTTTCCAGTGACGTAAGAGGCTGGGGGAAGAGGGGCATCAGCCTTGGTTCTTCTGGTGGCCGGAAGTGTATCCTAAAGAAAAAAAGCAAAGGGAAAAAAATAGAGCCAAAGGGCCTGGCGAGGATTCAGACGCGGGGCCGTCTGGGGTATGAAGTTCTTGGGGCCCGGGAAAAACGTGGGAAGGGGTTTTGAGGGGCCCCCCTCCAGCAAATGTCCCCCCACCCCTCTAGTCCCAAATTTTGATGGCCAGCATTTTCTCGTTTCCCCTTTGGTGTAGTTGGTTAAAAAGGCCCCGGCGGAAGGTCCTGGAGAAGAAACCGAAAGAAACAGTCTTGCTTTGGGGCCCCCTTCTGAGTCGGACCCCCCCTGCTCCCAGGGAAAAAGAGGCATCCACTTCCCGGCTAAAGGGGCCCATCGGTAAAGGGCGAACAAAGGGTAGGACCCGAAGAAAACGCCGATTTCAGTTGAGAGAAAGCTTCCCCAAGGGTGAAAGGGGACCCAAAATCTTCCCTTTGGGAAACTTCCCGGGGGAGGGCCCCGATGGGAGCCACCCGCGTAGGAAGTGGGGGAAAAAACTGCCCGGTAAAAAGTTGGCGAAACCCCCGGAAGGTTGAATCGCCCGAAAAACCCACGGGCGTGGGCCCCCTGCAGGATCGCGGGGCAGGGTTAGCGGGGGGCCATTGCAGAACCAACGGAGGGATATGTACCCCAGGGGAAAAGGGAAGGTGGCCCGGGGGGGAACCCAAAATTTCTTCCCGCTTGGCATACGCGATTGTTTCCCCAGGCGTCGCGGGCCCCGGAGTACTTGTACCCCCTGAGTCTTTTGCGTTCCCGGAGAGGGAAAATCGGAATATGTTTCCAAAGGTTTTCAATGACGCAGGGGGTACAGCAAATCTTGAAAAACGGGCATTTTACGAAATCCTGGGAAAAAACGGCTGGGGCGGGTTTATAGCCCAAAAAAGGGAAATTTCGAGATACTCGAAAAGGCCGTCCGGGTTTTTGAAGGTTTTTTTTCCCTCGTCCCCCTCCGAATTTGGACGAGGTTATAGGGGACCCGGAGGGGCCAATTTAGAAAAAAACCTTGGGGTCCGAGACGTTTAAAGAGCTCCGATTTTCAGGGGTAGGGGGGTAAGCGGTTCTTCAACCCGGGTTTGTTTAGCCCCCGTTAAACTATTTCCGGCCGGGGGAGAACCCGGGGCTTTTTTTGGACGAAAAAAAAAGCCAGCCCCGGCGGGCGAGGAGGACTTGCCCTATAAAAACCTTTTGCCAAATTCTCCTGTATGTTAAACCCAAAAATGGCCCGGTCTGGGGGACAGACAGAGGGTTGACCCGGGCCCCGTTTGGGGGTTTGTTTCCCGGGGAAAAAGGGGGGTCTATGGGACAGTAAAATGGACGATGTTGGGTGGTAGCTTCTTTAAACCTGGTTTTTCGGAAAGGGGAAACCCTCGCCAAAATTTCCCGGTATGGCCCGGGAGGGGCCCGGCAAAGGTTGACAGGCGGGGGGGGGGGGGAAGTGGTAGGCAACCCGGGGGTTTGGGGACCCCAAGCATCGGGGTTTTTGGCCCTTCCCGGGCCCCATCGCAGGACTTCGCCCCGTCTTCCATCGGGTAGGGGGTGACCTTTCGCCAGGGGAAACCCCCAAAAGGGGGCGCCCAGGAAGCCGGGGGCAGGACGTGGAAAAACCCAATTTCTCTTTATGTAGGGGCCCCCACACGGAGAGTCACCAGCCGGGGTTTTATTTCTGGAGGGACCCGTGAGGAGCCCCATGACCCAGGAGATAAGCAGCGGGGTTCTCCAGGCCGGGGTACAGGTATCGGTACCGGGGTTTCCAGGGGAGGCTAAGTTTTAAATTCCCCCAGGGCCCGGAAAACCCGGGGAAAGGGAGAAACTCCGGGGAAAGCAGGACCAGCAACAGGGGTTTACCTCCACAGGCATCATCCAAAAATTGGGGGGAGGTTTAAACCCGCACCTTTGGGGCCGCTCTCCCACGGAATAGGGGGAGAGCGTTTCCCCGGGGGTGGGACGAAAGGGGGGAAACTTCTGCGGGGGAAAAAGGGGCCCGGGTGGGGAATAGGGCATAGTTTTCTGTACGACGACGGTTTTGTTCTTGCCTTTTTAAATGGGCCCCGGTTTCCAAATTGATTTGGTTCCACCTCTGCGGGTTTTAGGCTGGGGTTGGGAAATTTGGGGAAAAGGGTGGAACACAGGAGCCGGTGGAAAAACCCCCGGGCGAGGACGAAACAGCCTTCTCTTTTTGGGAAAGTCCTCTTGCCTTTTCGCGAAAAATTATTTCGATGCGGGGGGGGGGGCAAGAAGGGAAATTTAAATCGTTTTAGGGAGGGAAAGGGAGGTCCTTGCTGCCCCAAACCCTCTTTTTTTCCCTGTGGACAGACCCTTTTTTTAAGGGAGCCCCAGAGGGGGCATTGTTCCCTGCGGGGGGGTCCCAAACCGGGTAAAAGGAAATTTTAACCGGGATAGTCAAAACCCCCAAAAAGGGCTCGCCCCGACGAAAGGTCAAGAGGGGGGTTCGGGGAGGAAGCAAGCCCCCGGCCTCGAAGGGGGGTGGGAATTCCGGGGGAAGGTTGTAGGTCCGCAGGGAAAAGGGTCGTTTTGTCCCCGAGGGGGGTTTTCCCAAGCCAGGCCTTCCCGGGGAAAATGACTCACCACAAAAACCACTTTGGCCTCTCCCAGGGGGGAAAAAGGGTCCGCCAAACAAAAATCCCGGGGCATTTGAGCACTGAGAATGAAACCCCCCGGGAGAAACTTTTGGGGTCACCGGCAAAATGGAGGGGGAAAAGGGGGAAACCGGAAAACTTGGGGGCCCCCGGGAAAACCAATGGAACAGCTGAAGTAGACGGTGCCACGGACGGAAGGGCGGGGGGGGACTGCTGTGGGGGGCGGGGGAAAGGAAACTGACGCCCTCATGGCGGAGAGCTGGCCCAAAAATGTGGCCTTGTTGTGCGGGTTGGGTTTCGTTTTCCCGGGCAACAATCGTCGTAAGGTTCCCCGGGTTTCTTGGCGAGGACCTTGGCGGGATCCCTGGGTGGAATTTAACTGTGACGGCTGGGGAGTTGGGGTCCACTGGACCCCGGGAAAACGATGATAGCTAAGCCACGCAGGGAAAAGGAATTTAAGGGAAACCCCCGGTTTTCAAACCCGGCCCCCGCAAAGCGGGATGGGGCGCTGCGGCGGGGAGGCTACCAGGTCGTCCCCCCTGAGTGACTTGCTTGCGGTGGCAAACCGAGGTGCAGGTGGTTTTCAGAAACGGGGAAATCCGGGGAGTGTAGTCCCTGGGCAGGCAGAAAGGGCAGGGCAGGCGGCAGGGTTCGTTTGGGCGTTGACAGGCAGGGGAAAGGGCGTGGCAGGCGGCAGAGGTTGGAGTTTTAGAAAGTAGCCCGGGGGGTTTGGGAAAACGGTTTTTAAAGGGGAGAGTAGGTTTTTGGAACGCTTTCTCTAGGGCACGGGGCAACATGATCCAAAAAGGGTGATTGGGGGGACGTAAACCCTTTAAATAAAGGGGGAAACGCCCCGGCCCAAATTTGCCCAAAAATCAGGGCGCCCGGCCCTTTAAAACCCCGGGGGAAAGAGCGCGGGGGCGCGCCTAAGGACACAAAGGCCCCGCGCGCCTCGGCCGGCCCGAGGGCCCCGGGCGGCACAGGAGCGCGGTCAGGTTTAAATCCCCGGCAGACGGGAGCCCCCCGGCTCGTTCCCCGGGGGCCAGCGGCGGCCCCCCGGGCCCCCCTGGCCCCCGGGGGGGGGGGACCCCGGGTTTCCCCGCGGCCCGCGGGGGGGCCCGGGGGGGCGGCGAGGCCGTGAAAACAAACAAGACACAGCCTCATAGGGGCGCCCCCTTTTAACCCGGTGCCCCTTAAAAAACTCATTTTATTTTGCCTGTCATCGATAAGAAATGTTTTTATTTCTTTCCTGGCCCGGGGCAAATCCTGGGTCGTTTTCTAGGGGGATTTTCGGGGGAAACTAAGGGGGATTTGAAATGTTGTAGCTCTCAGAGTCTTCACTTTTTTTTAATCACATATATTTAGGAAAAAAATGATTAAATACCCATTTTGGAGGTTCCCCCGTCAAAATTTTCATGGTGGGGAAAAAACCCCCCTTTTAAATGCAATTCTTTTCCCTTTTGTGGAAAAGTGTAACGTGGGAACCTCAAATGATTGAATGGCAATTCTCTAGTTTAAAACAGGGGAATTGTGCCTAAACGCTTGGGGGGCTAATTTCTCAATTTTTGATTTTTTATTGTCCCTTAAAATTTTGACCTTTTAAGATATTTCCCCATAGCCTTCCCCATGGTTAAAAAAAACTGGGAGGCATTTTAAACAAGTAGCCAAAAATTTTGGGGTTTGTTGCTAAAATTTCTCCAATTTTTTTTTAATGTTTGGGGCCACAAATTTGCTTGGGAATCAAAAACCCCTAAATAAAAAAGAAAAACCCCTTGTCCCCACTTTGGGGGAAAAGTATTTAACCCGGGCTGCGCCAGAAGTTTTGGCGTTTTTTTTAGCCAAAAATGGCGCAAGGGCCCCCTTCACTCTTTTTTTTAATTTTAGACGCCTCCGGGATCAGGTGCATTAACCCAAAACACCGCAAAAAAACTTTGTAATCCGCCCGAGGGGTGGGGGGGCGGGGGGGGGGTGGGGGGGTGTGCTGGAGACGTGTCGCATCACAAATGTAGGGAAATTTCAATTTATAACTTCGTTTCAGCAAAACCAGGAAAATTACTGCTGGAACAGGTTTTGAGGGACTTTAAAAGTGGGTATACTGAACCCGAAGTGTCGCTTTGTAGTAGAAAGGGCTTAATTTAATGACCCGCCCGTTGGGAAAAGGTTCATAGGAATTTAGGCTCGTTCTAGCTACATTTAAAGTTCTTTTTTGTTTTTGATTTTAACATTGTTTTCTGTCATTTCAAAGCTTACCAACCCCATCTTTTTTCAAAAAGGTTTTTTATGTACTCTCGAGTGCAAAAATTTTTCCCCTATTTCTTTCATGTTTGGAAATTTTTTTAAAACTCTGTGTCCGCCATTTTTACGTGCTCTGACAAATTTACTTTTGGGAATCCCAAAATAAAGGTACGAGGAGTGGGGTTTCTGCTTTCCCATTGGGGTTTATTTCTTTTTATAGGGGGGGGAAAACCGTTGTTTAAAAAGCTGTTACCAATTTTTTGGGGCCCCCACATTAGTTTGGGATAAAGTATGAAAAGTTATATAATATGTATTCTGCTACACTGCTATAATATCATGGTTTTTTTTGTAGGCGGGGATTTTTATGGGGTGGGGGACCTGTTGTGCTTGGGTTATGGAGGTTACAACATTGCTGGTATCATTATAGGGGCTACAAAGCAGTTTGCACTGAGGAAAATATGGTTATGATACTTTTAAAGGGGGGAGTATTTTTGTTTTTAAACAAAATTTAAAAAAAAACAATCTAAAAGGGAAATTGCTTTCGTGTTGTGTTTTACTGCAGGGGCCATTTACCCAATTCTTTATTGCTCCTTACTTTCTCTCCATGATGTTTCAGAGGAAACCACAGGGCCCGTTTAGGGCTCCCCTTCCCGGTTAAAAATGGGGGTTTATTTTTTCCCGCAGTAATTGACATATAGGGTCTGTTTCTAGTGTTCCTGTTTAAGTGGGCATTGGTTGCTGGAAAGGGTTTTTAAAAACTGTAGTGCAAAAGGTTCAGGTCTAAGGGGTTTAAAAATTGTCTTTAACTTAGTAAACAAAAAAACCTTTTTGCTAGAGATAAGCGAGTGACTCATTATGGGGTTTGGGTGGCAAACTTTGGGGGAAAACAAAATATGAGAGAGAGCAGGGACAGGTGGTTAGGGAAACCAAAAAAGAAAAAATGTGTACCTAGCAGTTTTAAAAAAAATCTCCTTTTTCTTTGAACAAAAACAAAAACAAAAAAAATATGTTTTTTGGTTTTAAAAAGTGTGGGAAAAAAAAAAACCCCTTTAAATGCCCGGGGTTTTATGCACGGGGGCCCCCACTGGGAATAAAAATTTAGCCCTGGCATAAACCCCAGCACCCCCTTTACAATATTCCCTTTAAAAAAATTTCCCTTGTTTTCGCAAACCTTTGCCCCCTTTTTTAAAATAAAAAACACTAAAGAAAGGGGCTTTTCCCCGGGAGTGCTTTTGATGTGGTTTTGGTTTCGGTTTTGTGCAGAAAAGGGAGAGAAAGTTAATGCTGTAAAAAAATTTCACAAAAAAAGCCCAAAAAAATGTCTGTGTGAGAGCCCCCTACACACAAGCCCAAAAAAGAAAACCCTGGTTTCAAAAAGAAAAAAACCCCATCACGAGTCGGTGTGCCCTTTCTTACAATCGGGCAAGCCCCACATGACCAAAATACAAGCACCAAACCCTAAACCTTTTAAAACCCCCCCAATTTACATCACCCGTAAATCAGGTCCACCATCACATGAATACGGACTGGGGCTTTCAAGGAAGTAAATTTCCCCCGCCGCAGGGACTCCAGGAGAGTCTTTTTGATGGGAGTTGTTCTCTTTCCTTTTCGTTCTCCTTCTGGCCCAAAAACCCCCATGTGTCTTCCCCCATTTAGTGTTCCCCTTTCCCTTTCTTTTTCTGGGCCCGGTACAGCATGCAATGTCTTCTTCTAGTGGCCACTACTCGTCTCTGTAGAATTTACCACAAATACATCTTAGACTCATCTCTTTTCCAGCACTTTACTATCAATTCCTCAAACAGCTATGTTAGACCCGAAAAATTAGAAATTAAAAAAATGTCAGATAAGTGGCATGTAAATAGGTAGACCCCCATTAGGTAGGTAAACAGGGCCTTCCTCCATAAATTTGGTAGGTAGACAGGGCCTACCACTGTAATTAGCCCCCAGTAACTAGCCAGGTAGCTAGGGCTGCCCCCAGTAACTAGCCAGGTAGCTAGGGCTGCCCCCAGTAATCAGCCAGGTAGCTAGGGCTGCCCCCAGTAATCAGCCAGGTAGCTAGGGTTGCCCCCAGTAACTAGCCAGGTAGGGCCAGTAATTAGCCAGCTAGGGCCAGGGGCAGTAATTAGCCAGCTACGGCCTGGGGCAGTAAATAGCCAGGTAGGGCCAGTAATTAGCCAGCTAGGGCCAGGGGCAGTAATTACCCAGCTAGGACCAGTATGTAGGCAGGCAGGACCAGTATGTAGGCAGTCAGGACCAGTATGTAGGCAGTCAGAGCCAGTATGTAGGCAGTCAGGGCCAGTATGTAGCCAGGCAGGGCCAGTATGTAGCCAGGCAGGGCTAGTATGTAGCCAGGCAGGGCCAGTATATAGACAGGGCCACTTATAGGTAGACAGGGCAGGCATATAGGCAGACAGGGCAGGCATATAGGCAGACAGCGGCCCGCCAGGCAAATGCCCGGTTTGCCCTATGGCCAGTCCGGGCCTGGTCATGCACCACCACCTCAGGATCTGAACTTGACACAACATAGCCCACGAACTTTACACAGATTGCTCCTTGGTATTAGATGTATGATAAATGTGTTATAGGTTTGACACTCCAGAGAATAGAAGAGATGGGGGGGGGGGGGGGGGGGACACTATGGAAGCATTCGGCTCTCAGTGGTCCCATAAGCTACAGTGGAAAGACCAACGTGTCTTCACCTCTTAGGAGTGCAAATATAGGATCAGGGTTCCCCTATACTCCCAATTGTTGGAGTCTCAGAAGTGGAACCCCCACTCTAATGTTTATTGTGGTCCTCGGGAGTTGCATATTTTGACAGTATGGCTTTCAGAAAAGAAAACACTTTGCACCTCTGCTTTAAAGCTTTAAATACTTCACGTTGTGGAAATTTTAGACAAAATATTAGAAAAGACAAGTTGCTAAAAGTATCTGTGAGCTTGCTTGTTTGTGGAGTCTTTACTTCAAACACCAAATTAAACTGTCAGCACTTCTTAAAAAGAAAGTTCTGCATTTCATCATTTACTGCAGTTCAAAATAGAATGTTGTACTAGGGTGAGAGATACAGGCGTGTCCATAACATGCTATGCAGGGATGGGGCCACAATCTACATATATATGTAACTCTATATACCGTGGGTTGCAAAACTAATTCATACCCCTACAACTGTTCCTCATTTTTAAACATTACAGCTACAAACTTAACTGTATTTTATGAATATTTTATGTGATTGAGTAAAACAAATTGGCAAGTATTTGTGAAGTGTAAAGAAGATGATACATTTTTTTACAATCAAGTTTTGCAAATTAAAAAACTGAAAAGTGTGGCGTGTATATGTATTCAGCCCCCCTGTACTCTGATGCCCCTAAATAAAATCCAGTTTGATCAAATGCCTTTAGAAGTCACCTAATCAGTAAAAAGAGTATATTTGTGTGTAATTTATTCTCATTGTGGTTGCAGCTGTTTTGTGAAAGCCTCAGAGATTTGTTAGAGAAGATTTGTGAACAAACAGCATCATGAAAACCAAGGAACACACCAGACAGCTCAGGGATAAAGTTGTGACAAAGCTTATTGCAGGATTAGGTTTTCAAAAAAGAGCCCATGCTCTGAGCACTGTTCAATCCATCATCCGTAAATAGAAGGAGTATGACAACTGCTAACTTACAGCTCATACAAGGAGATCATTAATTAGAGAAGCAGCAAAGAGGCTGAGGTCACTCTGGAGGAGCTGCATACTGTAGATCCACAGCTCAGGTGCGAGAATCTGTCAACAGGACAAATATTAGTTGTCTACTTTACAAATATAACTGTTATGGAAGAGTGGCAAGAAGAAAGCCCTTTTTCCAAAGCAAGCCATAATAAATCCAATTTGCAGTTTGCAAAACGCTACTGTAAGTAAGGGACACAGTAAGCATGTGGAAGAAGGTGCTCTGGTCAGATATGACCTAAATTAATCTTTTTGGCCTAAATACTACCTGTGAAGGAAAGGTAACACTGCACATCCCCCTGAACACACCATCCCCATTGTGAAACATGGGAAGATGGGTGGAGCTATATACTGGAGGAATATCTGTTAGAGGCTGCAAAAGACTTGAGACTGAGGTGTATGTTCAACTTCTAGCTGGACAACGACCCTAAACATATAGCCAAAGCTACAAGAGAATCTTTCATATCAAAGCATATTCATGGGTTAAAATATCCCAGTCAACGTCCAGACATAGATCCCATAGACAATCTGTGGCAGGACTTGAAAGATTGCTGTTCACAAATGTTCACCAACTCATATGTCTGATTCAGAGGTACACCACATGTACCTCTACCAATTACATCTTCAGCCACTGACTTGCCAGATTAGCAAATATTCACTTACCTCATAGACTTGGTTTACATCTGTGTCGGAGGTTACGTTTGAAGCATTCCTTGCAGATTCTCTCAAAAATTATGGAAAAAATAGCACAACATGGAGCACTATTCTTTCTGTTAAAATGCTGGACACCACAACAAACACTTAATGGACTCTATTGTAGTCAATGTGGTCCTCCATGCATCATTGGTGTCCATCATGTAGTAGATCCAGGGCCACCTTTGTAATGGAGGCTCAGAACAAAGCCTCTGACACATATGTAAACCAGGCCATAGACCTATATGATAAACAGCTGCCATTTAGGGTATGTTCACACGGCGTCTTGTGTCCGTGTGAACATCCGCTTTTCTGATGCGTGTCTGGGTCCGTCTGAACAGACCCAGACACGCATCTAACAATTAGCAGTGAGTTTAACACTGCCGGCAATATGAAACACGCAGCGGCGTTCACATGAGCAATCGCCGCTGCGTGTTTGCATCGCGTCTGTCGGGTCCGTCTTTCGGATGCGATCCAAGAAATGACATGCTATTGGAGGAACATCGATTAGAGGGAGTGAAAATTCTTCTATTAAGTCCTAATCCATATTAACTCTATTGTAGACCCTGGAGTTTCCAAAAATTGGAGTCCTTTCAAGTCTTCTGCAATCATAGCAGAAACCTCCCCCTATGCAATGTCCCTAATGATTTCTGACCCTATACTAGCCATTGATGTGTGATACTCATATTCTATATTTTTTTCTAACCTTGGTTCTGTGGTAAGCCAGCTAGGTATTACAGCGGTAAAGTGTATCGGATAGGGCTACACATACTGACATACGTCAATTATGGCCTTCTCCAGTTATAGAGTTGACAACTATCATCACATGTAAGGAAACCTTAACACCTTACCACTCTCCAACCTCAGGATTTCTGAGAATTTTGCAACATCTTGATAAGTAAATGGACTAATGTCAGGACCAGATGTATGAAGGATGTGTAGGAGAGCTGGAGAAATGCACGTATTCCTTGCATTTGTTATTTGATTAAGTTGTGGTGTATTTATTAAAGCTATGGAAAGTTAGCATCAGCAGAATCCTTTTACAAGACTGTGGACAATATGTTCTATGAGAGCAAATATAGACATTATCTATATATAGCAGTATTTCAGTTAAGGCAACAGAGGTCAGGGTGAGAGGGTCTCATGGTCACAGTACTACACCATTCACTATAATTGGCCTATTGATTTCCTATAAGTGCCCAGTGTTAAATATTGCTTAGGGGTAGCTGCTATATGCGTTAAAGCCTATTAGCCTCAGCAAGAGAGACATTATAATTGTCTTATACCATCTGTATATCTATTTGCCCTCTTCCAGATGTTTCCATTTGCCTTGTGTTGTACATGCTACACTATTCTGCATTATGGAAATGAACGAAAGGACTGGATGTCAAAAAACACAACAATGTTTGAGCCATATTTAGAGCTCAAAGGCTGGACTAGACTGAACCCAGTAGCAGACATCTCTGGCCTATATGCTACCTGGGAAAAATTGACAGGTGCAGTTAATTGCTGAGCAGCAGCACACATACCACACCACTAGGGGAACAATTAGATGATAAAAAAAACTGCTCATTAGCTTGATACCTGTTCGCACCAGAATTCAGAAAAGCCACAGTATAATGCAAGGGGAGATTGCACAAATGCAAAAATACCAATAAAACAACCACTCAAGGTGCAGTTTTTTATCATCTAATTGTCCCCCTAGTGGTGGGGTGTGTGAGCTGCTGCTCAGCAATTAACTGCACCTTGTTAGTTTTCCCAGGTAGCTTATAGGCCAGAGATGGGGTTTTGCTACTGGGTTCAGTCTTTTTCCAGCCATTGAGCTGTGAATATGGCCCAAAAAGTGTAGTGTTTTTTGAGTAAGTAATGTCCCATTTTTTTTGTGTGTGTGTTTTTTCTGTAAAGGACTGGATGTAATGGAAAGTATCAGTTTGTATACATCTCCAGTCTCTTTACTCCAATATTCATCGCATATCCATATCCACAGAACATGCCATAAATATCTGATAGATGCAGATCCACCTTTGGGAACGACACTTATCCCAGAAAATGGCTTTCTACATTTACTTCTATAGGAGTTCCAAATGAGTTGCATTTTTCAATGACTCCATTTTGAATTACGTATAATTATTTTTTTCTTTTTGCGCGAAAAGCAAATATTTTTCTGTTTTTTCTCCCCATCATTTACAATATTGTACTGAAAAGTTAAGTTCATTTTTAGAGATTGGTAGGAATACGGCAATACCAAATAAGTAAAGACTTTTTTAATCAGCATAGACACATGGAGACTTATTTTTTGCATGACAGATTGAAGTTTTTATTGATACTATTTTAAGGAGTACACATAATTTATTGATTTATTTTTATAATTATTTTTAGGGGTAAAGAAACAGAAAAACAGCAATCGCACCATTTTTCCTGTTTACTGTTAACGTGGTTATACATATTTATTACGATTTTGGCAATTTGAGATATGAACTTCAATTATTGTTGAACTGCTTTCAGGAAATGATATATATATATATTATATATATATATATATTATATATATATATATATATAATATATATATATATATAATATATATTTGTAGATAACTTTTTTTCTATTGCACCTGCTGAAACTAATACATTTTTTGGTCCTGCTAGGGAACTTGAAGCAGTAATCGTTTGTCTAGTTCTTTGTGATACATAGTATTCAAAGCCTTATTGCTAATCAGTGGCACATTGACAGATAATCTTTGAGGCCATGCCTCTGGCAGATGCTTGTGACAGACCTGAGGGTTTTTATTGCATGGTGACCTGTTGGACATCGCTGCCTTTGTCATACAAGAAAACTGAAGACCATTGTAATAGTGTAAAATAAAAATTAAAGCAACTCTGCAATAGGACTTAGTTAAATATGTCCTACTCTTTGATGTCTACAGCTCCAATGCAGATATATATGTTTCCATGGTTCCATACTACAAATAAGCCCTGTGTAGTCTAATCCTGGTGTAGTTTCCCCTTTCATATGTCTCATACTACTTAAAGGGGTTTTGCCACGATGTAATGTTGACGTGGGATCCTCAAAATGGGTATTTAATTACTGTTCTAAATATATGTGATTACAAAAAGTGAAGCCTCAGAGAGCTACAGCTTTCTTTACAAGCCCTTAGTTACTTAAAAGTTTGCATTAGACTCGACCAGCTAGAGCTGACAGGAGCTGAGGAGCTGATCTGGCCACGCTTGCGTGTATGCACTTCTTATCTGATGACAGGGAACATGAAGGGGCTGGGGAGAAAGTGCAGTGTATGAGTCTGTCTGCTGTATAGAGAATCCACTGTTGTAATGTTATTATTTGAGTAGACTTTAGAGACGACCCCCTTGCTTCCTCGCTCTCTGTTTAAACCCCTTCCCTCTCACCCTGCAGCTTTTCATGGACCATCATGCTTTGTTTATATTCTCTGCTAAGCAGATAACAGCTAAGGAACTCACTTCCTGGCAAAACCCCTTTAATTCTGTGATATACGATTACCTTATCTAAGTGAGTTGTTCCTGCAAGTGACGTAGTATATCACAGGAACAACTCCATCAACTGCTAGTTCCTGCTGTAGTATACATATAACCGATACCCTATTTTGACATTCAAAATTAGAAATAACTCCAGTCCTGGCTGTTTAACCCCCTTTGATGCTACAGTCGATTGGCTCCTTCTGTCTCCCCATCAGAGCCCATGCTATATATGCTGCCAATGGGTTTCCATCCTTGGGGCTTGAAGGACGGCCTCATAAGAAGTACTGCAGTGTATTACTGAAGCAGTCAAGATTCAAGAAAATCAATAAAGTTTATAGAAAAATAACCTAATGAAATAAAATAATGATAAAATTACACATGTTCACTGCACCTGCACTGCAATAAGGGCTTGTCCCCACGGAAAGGTTTTTGGACGGTTTTTCAGACGGTTTGCAGTTTTAGAAACAGTCTGAAAACCTGCAAGCAACTCTCCCCATAGGCTTCAATAGAAAAACCGTCCAGCAGTCCCCACTGCACGGATTTTCTGCCGGGCGGTTTTTCACACCGCCGGCGGTCCGAAAAAATTATAACATGTTAATTCTTCCGACTCGTTTCCAGACTGAAAATTAACATTGGAGTCAATGTAAACCGCTCAGAAAGTGAGTGAGCGGTTTTTGGCGCAGTTTTTGCAAAAAGAAGTGAATGATCCCACCTATAGTCGGTGTATTTGTGCAGGTCCTTTAGCACTTTTTTAACACATGAAGGTTCTGCAAACCACTTCAGTGTGAACGAGAGTCTAGAAAGCCTCTTTTTAGCCTAAACTAACCAAATATTGATGCTGTTAATATGTACATGTGCTTAAAGTGAAAAAGTTGGCCTTTGTGCATCATTGTTAAATTGTGGAGATAAAAAAAAAATCACATGGTTTCTTGCACCAATCAGGAATACTTTTGCCCTCAGTACACTTTTCAGCTTGAAAAACAGTGCAAAAGCCACTGGGAAAACCGGGACAAAAACAGTGACTAAAACAATTCAAAAACAATTCAAAAACGAAAACCAGAACTGTTTTTGTCCTTTGCCGTGTGAACGCACCCTAAGGGCCCGACCGGTATTTGTCCGGTTTTTGTGCTGTGCACACAGCCACAGGGGGACGGCTTTTCTCCACATAGAGTGGAGAAAAGCCCCCCCCCTTCCCATTCACATGCTCATATTCCGTCTGAAATCCGGACGGAAGAATGAACATGTGCAATGTTTTTCGGACGGCTGGCGGTTTGAAAAATGGGGACTGCAATGGGGACTGCATGGGTTTTCCATAGAGCCCCATATAAAAGTTTGCGACTGTTTTTTCAGACGGTTTGCAAAGCCACAAACCGTCTGAAAAACCGTCTGCAAACCGATGCCGTAGGGACATGGCCTTAAGCCAAAAAGTGATCAAATGGTTATACGAATCCCATAATATCACCAATGAAACCTTAAACTTAAACGCTAATGAAAAAATAAAAATGATAGGCATGGATCTTGGCATGCAGCAACTCAAAACATTTTTTGGGGACTATGGGGTAAGGATTCATTTTGATGCCTTTGCCCTTTAGCTCAATAAAGTGGCGTATTTACCTTCTCAGTCCCAAAACATTATCAAATAATTTAAAAGTATTTTTCATATCGGGTTGTTTCACACAGCCTGCTCTTCATAGCCAGCTTCATGCTCCCACTTCTTGTTCAGGCTACAGGTGATTTTACGGCAGTGACTGACATATCAGCTATGCTATTCACATTGGTAATGAAGAGGTTTTAACAGCAGTACACAAGGCTACAGTGATCTAAAAGGTTAAAATTTGTCAGTAAGGGTATGTTCACATGGCTTATTTTGCCATGTATTTCGCTTTATATGCGGCAAAATGCGCGTCGCATTTACGGTAATTCATAGCTCTCATAGAGAGCTCTGGCGTACGCGTCGTCTCCCCGCGCTTACAATACGATCGTATTGTACGTGCGGGGGGAGAATTGACATGTCAATTGTTAGCAGCACTTATCTGCCGCTGACAATGCATGTCAATGGGGCTCTCTTCTGGCCCAAACCCCTTCCAGTCCACAAGATAGTATAGCTTTCCCCTAATAGTCTTCTCAGCCAGAATCTCTTTAACTTCGAAGACATCGGTGGAATCAGCTTGAGGGGATGGAGAAGTGACCTTTCGGTAAAAATGGTGGAGGACCAATGGCTTGAGGAGGAAGACATGGAAGGAGTTCAGGACACACATCATAGGAGGAAGGCAGACTAGGTCACTGGGTACTTCAAAAGGACCCAAGAAACACAGGCCCATCTTATAACTGGGAATCTCCAGAAGGATATACTTTACGGATAGCCACACCTTATCTCCTGGGGCAAAAATTGGAGGTGGTTTTCTCTTTTTATCGGCTTGAATCATCATCTTGGAAACTGCTCATTGTAGGAAGCGTTGCGTTTCCTGCCAGATAATCATAAAGTCCCGGATTTGAGCATACACAGCAGGGACGTCTGAGGAGATTAGTAGTGGAAGAGGAGGACGAGGATGCTGGTCGTAAACTATATAGAAGTGTAAAACAACGGCAGACTCAGAATCCAGGTAGTTATAGGAGAATTCTGCCCAGGGTAGAAGGCTGGCTTAGTCATCTTGACATGAAGAGACGAAATGGCACAGGTAGTTACCCATAATCTTGTTCACCCATTCAACTTGGCCATTCATCTGAGGATGGTATGTTAATTAAAAGTCCAGCTTCACCTGTAGATGAGAGCAGAGAGCACGGCAGAATTTTGACACAAATTGGACCCCTCGATCTGAGATGATGTGCTGGAAATCAATGCAGACAAAATATATGTAGGAAGAAGAGGCTGACCAATTTGGGAGCAGAAGGAAGACCGGGCAATGGCATGACGTGAGACATTTTTGAGAATCGATCTGTAACCACCCAAATTACTGTGTTGTACAAGGAGGGTGGTAGTTCCGTGAAAAGGCCATGGCAATATGAGTCCAATGGACAACCAGATTAGGCTACAGAAGGCTAGCAGGCTTGGGATGGGAGGACTTATTGCTAGCACAGGTTGCACAAGATTCAACAAAATCCTTGACATCTGTAACAAGATTTGGCTACCTGTAGTAACGGGATATGAGTTTACACGACTTTCGAAATCCTTTTTCCTAAGTGCTGGATGCACAAAATTTTTCTCGGGGGAACATGTTGAAGGTTGATGTCAGCTGTGAAGATGAGGCATTTAGGAGGAATGATATGCTGAAAAGCAGATTCCATGCCTACTACATCAGAAGTATGGGACAGGGCATTGACCTTGACGTTCTTATCAGCAGTTCTGAAGTGGATCAGGAAATTGAACCTGAAAGAGAAAAGGGACTATCTAGCCTGCCGAGGTTTTAGACGTCTGGAGATAGAGCAAATTTTTGTGGTCTGTGTAGATCAGTGTTTCTCAACTCCAGTACTCAAGACCCACCAACAGGTCATGTTTTTAGGATCTCCCACAGAATGCACTGACCATAATGATATCACCTGTGGAGAATGTACTGAAAATAATGATATCACCTGTGCAATGCTGAGGAAATCCTGAAAACTTGACCTGTTGGTGGGTCTTGAGGACTGGAGTTGAGAAACACTGGTGTAGATGTTGACCGGATGACAAGCTCCTTCCAGCAGATGGCGCCATTCTTCTAAGGCCAACTTGATGGCCAGTAATTTCCGATTCCCAATGGTGTAGTTTCTCTCTGCAGGGAAAACGTTCTTTGAGAAAAAGCCACAAGTAACTGTTTTCCTTCTAGGGGTTTTCTGTTTAAGGACCGCTCCAGCAACCACTGAGGAGGTTTTGACCTCAAGGAAGAAGACTTTCTCTGTGTCAGGAAGGGAAAGGATAGGTGTGGAGGCAAATGCAGACTTCAGGCACAATAAGGCTTCCTCTGCGTCAGGTGGCCAAAGTTTCGGGTTTCAGTTCATAGTAAGCACCACAGTGGTTGCCATCATCGTAGGGAAGTGCTGAATAAATTGCAAATAACAGTGTCAGGACCCGCTTACTTGAGACCGTTCTTGCTGTCTCAGGTGGGAGCTGTCCATTTTCATGGGTTCATTTTGCTGCCTTTGACCTTCATCTCAATAACGTGGCTTGTTTACCCTCTCAGTCCCAAAATATTATCAAGCAATGTAAAGGTAAATTTCCTATTAGGCTGTTACACACAACCTGCATCAAGGTCTTGTGACAACTATCTAGACATACCCACTGGACTTCTAAACCAAGAGGGTTAGATCACGACATTACAAGTTATGCTCAATCTTTTTCCACAAAACTCTATATCAATCTGCTTAGCTCCTCCTGCTCTATATCCTGTAAACAGCATTGCATTTTCAATACAGCTGGTTCCCTTTTAAGTTTAGATTTTTCTTGAAAAATAAGAATAGGGACAGATTTAAGAAGCTTCAAACATTAGTGAAGCCTCATCTGAAATATGCAGTCTAGTTCTGGGCACCAGGTCATAGAAAAGATGTATGAGAAAGTACAAATATGTGTAACTAAACTGATAAGGGATGTGGAGGATCCTAGTTTTAAGGAAATTTTAAAAGAATTAAACTTATTTAGTCTTCACCATAGGTACGGTAAATATGTAGAATAGCTGCCTCAGGCACTGGCCAAAGGAGGAACAGATGAGGGCTTCAAGAAAGGTGTAGATAATTACGTACAACAAAATAAAATTGACTCTTATGTAGACATAAAATTCTTGCCCAAAAAATTGGTTCAGTCTGATCACCACTTGGGGTCAGGAGAAAATACTTTCTTTTAGGACATATTGCTCCATTCCTTATAGGTCCATAATTCTTAGGATCAATAGAAGGAAACAAAATTTAAAAGCAAAATTATCCCTTTCCCTTTCATACACATCTTCTCTCCATCCTTGGTTGACCTTGACGGGCACATGACTTTTTTCAACCGCACAATGTAACTATGTACAGTAAGTGCGGTGAAGTTTTACAGTTCATCTGAAGTTATTAGTATTATTTATTTTAGAGCGCCATTGATTCCAGGGCACTGTACAAGCCAAGGGGTTAGGTACATAATATAATACAAGTATAATATAAGACAAATACTAGAACATTAAAGGGGTTTTGCTACTAAGTGAGTTCCTTACCTCCTTATCAGCTCAGGGGAGAATATAAACAAATCATGAACCCTGCAGGGGTGAGAGGGAGGGGGTGAGAAGAGAGTAAGGAAGAAGGAAGCGTCTCAAAAGTTTACTCAAATAATAACATTACAACAGTGGATTCTCTATACAGCAGACAGAGTCATACACTGCACTTTCTCCCCAGCCCCTTGCAAGCTCCTTTATTTCCCTGTCATCAGATATGAAGTGCAAACATGCAAGAGCGGCCAGATCAGCTCCTGTCAGCTCCTCTGGTCGTGTCTAATGTAAACTTTCAGGTAACTAAGGGGGACTGAGCAATGCTGTAGCTCTCACAGGCTTCACTTTTTGTAATCACATATATTTAGAAAAGTGATTAAATACCCATTTTGGGGGATCCCACGTCAACATTACATCATGGCAATACCCCTTTAAGTAACACACGGAAGGAGAGAGGACCCTGACAGTGAGCGCTTACAATGGAGAAGGGGGAGACATAAGGACAGAGCTGTGAGTATTATGGGATAATGACAAAGGGGGTTATTGTAGGTTATTAGCTATTCTAAAGAGATTGGATTCCAGGTCACAATAGAGTTGAGGGTGGATTGAAGTGAAGCAAGTGAACAAGATGGAAGGCCACAGAAAAAAAGTGTTGCAGTAATCCAGGCACGAGATGATGAGGGCATGAACAAGCAATTTTGTGGAGTCAAAATTGAGAGAGGAGCAAATTTGGGAAATATTTTTCAGATGGAGGGGGAAGGAGGTGGTTAGGGCTTGGAGGACAGGTCAGTGTCAAGGGTTATCCCAAGGCAGTGGACTTGTAGGACTGGGGAGAGTGTGGAGCCATAGATTGGACAGATGAGAAAGTTGGGAGGTATGGGGGAAAGATGATGAACTCCATTTTTTTCCATATTGAGTTTGAGAAAGTGGGAGGAGAAAAGGCGGATATGGATGATAGACAGTCTGGGATCCTGGAAAGCAGAGAGTTGACATCTGGGCCAAAGATTTGAGTGTCATCAGCATACAAGTGGTACTGGAAGCCATGTGATGCTTTGCGTTCACCAAGGCAAAGGGTATACAGAGAGAAGAGTAGTCAGCGCAGGACTGACCCCTGGGGGACCCCAATAGAGAGAGGGCGAAGGGAAGAGGTTTAGTGAGAGCGAGAGACGCTGAATGTCCAAATGGAGAGGTAAGTGGCGATCCAAGACAGAGCCAAGAATATGATGCCAAGGGAAGAGAGAATTTGTATTAGTGTAGTTAGTAGTGAGTGATCTACTGTATTGCAGGCAGAGGACAGATCTAGGAGGAGGAGCACAGAATATGGGCATGAGGTGGTTGCAGTCAACAAGTCATTGAAAATTTTAGTTAGGGCACTTTCAGTAGAGTGCCGGGTTCGGAAACCAGACTGCATAGAGTCAAAAAGTGAGTTAGATGAAAGATGGAAGGACAGTTCAATGTAGCCGTGCTGTTCGAGGAGTTTTAAAGCAAATGGTAGAGATATAGGGCGATAGATGGGATGGGGCAAGAGAAGACTTGTTGAGGATAGGTGTAACTGAAGCATACTTGAAAAAAGGAAGGGGGAAGATGCCAGAGTTTAGTGATAGGTTTAATATATGAGTTAGGGCTGGGATACTAACATTGTTAAGGTTGGGGATGAGGTGGGATGTGTTGGGTCAAGAGCACAGGGAGTAGTTTGAAAACTGTGTTGTAAGTCATGATGGTAAAGTTTGTCATAGGAGAAGAGCAATGTGCAGATGTATAGACAGTTTGTGGGGACTGTAGGTGGAAACGCTCTCTAATGTTGTCGACCTTGCTTTATAAGTATGTGGCAAAATCTTCAGTTCCTTCAGGATCAGTGGTCGCATTGCAACTCCTCATATCATGGTGACTGATTACTACATATAATGGTGGCCTTCACCAGACCCATTAATATTGCCCCAGACAGTGTGTAGTCAGATTGTAATGAAACCTTGCATGAGGCAGGTTAAAGACACTTTCACTAGGGAATCCCTCCAGATATCTATGGACAGAAAATAGTTAAAGGAGTTTTATCGTTTGAACTGTTCGTGCTCTTCAGCTAATTCTCTGAGATTGAGTTTGAAATCCAGGGGCGAGTCTCTCCCACCAGCAGGCGTGTCTCCCCTCCAAGGAGGCGTGTCTCTCCTCTCAGCAGGCGTGTCTCTCCTCCCAGCAGGCGTATCTCTCCTCCCAGGAGGCGTATCTCTCCCCCCAGCAGGCATGTCTGTCCCCCCAGCAGGCGTATCTCTCCTCCCAGCAGGCGGGTCGCTCCTCACTGAAGAACTGTGACATCATCATTTTGTATGAAGCAGGGGATGCAGAAGGTTGCCTGCATATAACAGCTCTGTAGCCTCCTGCATGCTTCTTATGTCTGCAGCCTTCAGGCTCCACAAGCTCCTTGCTGTGCTATATGCAGTTATCCTGAACTGATGAGACCTGTTAGGAGTGTACACTGCCCTCCCCCCTTCCCCTCTGTTACCAGGCTGCAGTCTGTGTCACTGTTTTATATAGAGCAATGCACACTGCCCTCCCCCTCCTCGGATCCCCCTGTTAACAGGCAGGAGACTCTATAATAGTGTGTTATTTGAGGGGATCTGTTACCTAAAGGGGTTTTGCCACCATGTAATGTCATCGTGGGATGCTTAGAAATCATAAGTTAGGCACTTTTCTAAATGCATGTCATTAAAAAAAGTGTAAAAAAAGCAGCTATCACCCAAGTAAAGATGTCAACTCTATCACACAATGTTCACTGACAGCAAGCACCTGTTATATCTCTTAGTTTACACACAAATAACACTGAAAGCCAGCAGCTTTTACTTCTGTTCTAGTGGTGTTCACCCAAATTGTACTGACAACAGGTAGAGATCTTTACTCAACTACAAAGACAAATGTCAGCTTCAAGTAAAGATCTCTGCTTGCTGTCAGTGACTTATGAGTGAAAACAATGGTGGGAGAAGCAATCAGCTTTGAGAGAAGATCCTGGTCAACCTGTAAGTAACTTGGGCTGGTAGTGCAGCGGTAGAGCTTTGCTCTTACAATGAAGGGGTTTGGAATTCTAGTCCCTTACAGAGTATTTTTTCCCCCCTAAATTCTACACATATGTAGAGAGACCTAAAATGTATATGTCAATCTCTATAATGATATATATACACATACATAGCCCCCCTATATCATGTCTCATCCCCCAGAATATATGCATTGTATCACATATGTTGGAAGTGCTTGGTGTGACTGTGAGGATGGGACACTATATAGGGGAGCTTTGTGTGTATGTATAAATAAAATTATAGATGTCTACACATATATTTTCATATCTTTACATATGTGTACAATTTATAAAAGAAAGTAAAAAACCTACTGATGGGTCTTGAACTCCTAACCTCTCTCTTGCAGAGTTGATCAGCTGAGCATTACACTACACATACAGCTTGGACAAACACTGTGTTGAATCCTTATGTTATACACTACAGATGATGATGTCATAAAGAGGCAGGGCTTGCATTAGATCTGAGGAACAGAACGCCCTCTTTTCAAAGTAGCAGCTTAAGGACTGGACCTGTGAGGAGGTGAATCAACCTCTTGGCAAAAGCCCCGTAAACAGGCAGTAATTGCCCAGATCCTTCACCCTAGAGCTGGGAGATGTATATAGAGCCAGCAGACCTTGGTTTCACTATCAATTTTAACAGCTCAGAGGGGAGTAAACACAGAGTGTGCAGGCAGCCAATCACAGCACAGGGTGCGTGGCCAGGGCATTTCCTGTCTAGGGGCGTATCCTAACAGGCTGAATGAAAGCCAGCCAATCACAGTGCAGGGGGCTTTTCTAGGGGGGGAAACGTCCAGGGGGCGTGTCCGACCAGCAACAGCAGAAGTAGAACACAGATGCACAGAAAAGCTCATATCTGCTAAACCAAGTGACAGAGGTAATGCAAACCGATTACAAAAGTGCTTATTATTACTGTCCCCATAATCTGAGACATTATCTTTGTAGCGATAAAACCCCTTTAAGCAAAACTATCTGACTGATAAACCAAAGAAGATTGTGATTCCATACAAGATAACAGCGATTATGTATCATGGGAACTAATGCCGGAAAGTGAGAGAAATGATAATTAATGAGTACAAGAGAAGAATAATGCAGAGAATCTTCGGAGCAGACATCCCTAAACCAGACAACATGTCATTTGCAAGACTCACAATTGGACAGTCAACCAATGACTTGACGCTGATAATATTCATAGCTAACTATGGAAAACCCACTCTATATATATATTAATTTTATGCCTTATGACAAGTGTGAAGACTTGGTAAAACAGACACATTCATATTGTATATGTTTCCTCTTTATATTACCACGATCCTTCATCCTGCCTGCCTCTCTCTATCTACAGCTTTATCTTTGTGGCCCTTGACAGAACATGGTGTTTTCTTTAGCTGTATTTCTTCTGTTATTTCTACAATATTCAGCTCCTAGCTCTGTTTCCCCTGTCGCTTTGCCTCTTGATGTCTCTCTCTTGTCTTGGGGCTATAACAACACAGTAACATGGATGGAATCAATATGCTGACGCTATTAATTTTCCATCAATGCTGGCAGTCCCAGCCTGGCACTTCAGATAGAGAGAGGCACGAGGGGTTGCAAATGGTCAGAAAGCGGAGGGACACTTACATTTGAGGAACACTAACTGAGTATTGACATATCCACAGAAATGAACCGGTCCCTCCACGTGTCAGCAAGCACTGCTGGGTCAGCCCAACAGATCAGGAGGCTAATGCACAAACAGAAAGCCTAAACATTAGCTAACATGGTGAGAAAACATTACATGTGCACATATACATAATGACATGTATAATGGGAAAGTGTTGCTATTATAACAAGGCTTCCTCTCTTGCTGTATCCTGCAACTGATGTTCGTGGCTAATTTTAATATTTTAGTAACTGTAGGTGTGAATGTGGTGGTATATTACCTCTGTTTTTGCATCATCGAACATAATGGCACTATGTAAACAAATGATATAGAGGTTCATAAATATTCTCTCTGAAAAAAATGGAAGATTGATTTCAACTTGTTTTCACTGTTTTATTGTTTCTATGGTAACTCACTGCCTAAAAAAAGGTTTCCATAATCTATGTAAACTCATTCACAACAAACTTGCTTCTGCAGCTTTGGACTATCTATCTATCTATCTATCTATCTATCTATCTATCTATCTATCTATCTATCTATCTATCTATCCATCTACTAATAACTGTCTAGTTTTCTTCTATGAATCTTTCTACTGTATAAATATCTATCTATTAATATTCATTCTTCTATCTGTTTATCTATCTATTAATATTCATCCATACATTCTATCTATCTATCTATCTATCTATCTATCTATCTATCTATCTACTAATAATCTAGTTTTCTTCTATGAATCTGTCTATTAATATTCATCCATCCATCTATCTATCTATCTATTCATATTCATCCAGCTATCTATCTATCTAATCTATCTCTCTATCTATCGATATTAATCCATCTATTTATCTATCTATTAATATTCATCTCTCTATCCATCTACTAATAACTGTCTAGTTTTCTTCTATGAATCTTTCTACTGTATAAATATTTATCTATTAATATTCATTCTTCTATCTATCTATCTTATATCGATCTATCTTTTTATTTACTAATAACTATCTAGTTTTCTTCTACAAGTCTATCTACTATAATAATATCTATTAATATTCATCCATATATCTATCTATTAATATTCATCCATATATTTATCTATTAATATTCATCTATCTATCTATCCATCTATCTACCTATATCAATATCTACCCAGGTAAAGAGACTGGTACCGCCTTATTTCACACAATATGTCCATTGAAATACTGGCTGCAGATAGGAGCCCAGACAGGTATAGCACTGTAATGCACTGCAGCGATGGTGCTCACCAGAGCAAAGCAGTGAGAGCATTCCTTGGAACTGTCTCAGCGATTAAAATCGAGAGGTTACTCTGATACACTTATTTCTCAAGTATTCAGTAGAGATATTAATCAAGATATACAGGCATCGTAAAAATAGAGAACTAAAGAGAAGTGTGCTTTCTTTTGAATGTAACCCACTAGCTATCTGTCTGTCTACTAAAATCTATCTCTATCTCGTTTTCCTCTATCTATGAATCGATCTATTAATATCCATCTATCTAGTTTTCTTCTATCTATGAATCTATCTATATACCAGATTTTTCGGACTATAAGACGCACTGGACTATAAGACGCACCCAGGTTTTAGAGGGGGGAAATAGTAATAGTAATAGCAAAAAGTGCAGACTGAAGGATAGTTTTTATTGGTACCACTTTGGGATAGATGCAACTTTTTGATCACTTTTTATTAAAATTTTGTTGGGGATATTAAATGACCGAAAAAAGATAATTTTGGCGTTTGGAATTTTTTGCTAAATGGGGTTACAGTTTAATAGATCAGACTTTTATGGATGTGAGATACCAAATATGTGTAAGTTTTTTATTTTTTATTTGTAAAACGGCCAAAAGGCATTGATTTAAACATTATTTTATTTTTTTACTCTTTTTTTTTTTTTGCTTTAATACTAAGTCCCCCTAGGGTATCTAACCACTAAGGGGCACAATTCCTTGTCCTATATACAGCAGTACTATTGTACTGCTGCACATAATCCTTTCATTCATTACCTATTACACCCTGCCTTAGGTATGTACATACATGGCAGCTGTGGAAGCCTGCATGAGGCTTCCTGCTGCCATGGCAACTGATCGTCCTCTTGCAATTACATTGCGGAGGGGAGAGGGGGGGTGATCAGAGGGAGGAGCGGTACACTCGTTGTGTACAGCATGCTGGGAGTTGTGGTTCTCCATAGCTGGGGAGCATGTTACGCATAGACAGAGGCCAGCAACACGCTTCTCCCCTTTTCCCCCATGAGCAGCCTCCTCACTGCAGCCCGGACATGTGGGTGCCGCTTGTTAAACACATCAAAAAGTAAAGAGTGCGGCAATAACAACGATCAGTGGGATCCAAACTGCAGCTACCATATGTAGAAAACTACACCTCCCAGCATGCCCTGTGCGCTCAGAGTCTCCACAGCTACACGTGTGCAGAGCAAGCCGTGCACATCGAGCTCTCGCTGGCCGGCAGGAGGCTGGAGAAGAGCGATGCTGTGGGAAGCCGTGGCTGTGTATAACCCTTTGAGCTCCGCCACCGGCCCCCGCTGAATCGCTCTTCTCCAGCCTTTGGACTATAAGACGCACCCCTGTTTTGGGAGGGAAAAAAAATGCTCCTTATAGTCCGAAAAATACAGTATCTATCTACAGCAGGTAAAATAAGTATTGAACACGTCACCAATTTCCTAAGTAAATCTATTTCTAAAGGTGCTATTGACATGAAATTCTCACCAGATGTTGGTAACAACCCATCCAATCCACACAAAGAAATCAAACCATAGATATCCATAAATTATGTGTAATAATGAGTTCAAACATATATCTCAAAATAGTGAAAAACCAGCTTACCTGAAGGAGCGCTTGAGTCCAGTGCTCTCCAAACACCAATTAGACTTTTCAGAGGAAAAAATATCCAGTGGATCGGCACATCCAAGGAATAAAACCCATTCCTGAGTGAGTGCTACATGCTCGATCCATAGCAGGAAAAACACTCTTGTGCATTTTAAACTTTTTAAAAAGTGTAAGGCCATGTTCACACAGCTTAAAACTGGACGTATTTCAGTCCGTAATTACGCGCCAGAGTGCGCAAATTACGGCTGGAATACGTCCCTTTATTACGGTTAATCCACAGATCTCATAGAGGACTATGGATTACGTCTCCTCTCCCTGCTCTGCGAATCCGCCGCGGGGGGGTAAGTGAATTAGAATTACCAGAGGCGTATATGCGCCGCTGGTAATGCAAGTCTATGGGCCGGCGAGGTGCCGGCCCCCCGCACCCGCCCCCCACTCCCTCCCGCCCCCGACCACATGGCGTAATTGCGGGGCGTGATTACGCCCTGCAAATACACCATGTGAACCTAGAGTAAGACTGTTTTTCCTGCTATGGATCGTGCATGTAGCACTCACTCCTAGTAATGAGAAATGACAGGGAAAGAGTATTGAACACATTTACTAAAATTTATTTAATACTTTGTACAAAAGCCCTTGTTGGTGATGACAAGACACTTCCTGTATGGAGAGACTAGTCGCCTACATTGCTCAGAAGGGATTTTGGCCCATTCTTCAACACAAGCACACTCCACATCTGAAGCTTCCGTGGGCTCCTTCTATGAACTCTGAGCTTTAGTTCCTTCCATAGATTTTCTATTGGCTTCAGGTCAGGTGATTGGCTCGGCCATTCTAGCAGATTTATCTTCTTTCTCTGAAACCACTAGAGAGTTTCCTTGGCTGTGTGTTTGGGATCATTGTCTTGCTGAAATGTCCACCCTGGTTTCATCTTCATCATCCTGGGTAGATGGCAGAGATTATCAAAAAATGTCTCGGCAC
>JAODAL010025640.1:0-58259 GCA_025379985.1 Phyllomedusa bahiana | reverse complement strand
TAAAAAATGAGGACAGCAGGAGGGTGAAACACAATCGATAATGATGTAGCCGACCGCACTTGGGAGTCGGGTGAGGCAAGGGCTTCATCATCGTCAGGAGAAGAGGGCGTCAGCTTGCACGTCAGGCAGTGGGTGCAGCCAGCAAGTGGGTTGTGTGGCCGTGAGTCAGCAGGATAGCAGCAGTGTGAGGTTGGGAGCCAAGCGGCCACGGGGTTAAAAACCCGCTTCGCAGGTCCAAGAAAGTAGCGGCACAGGGGCTCAGCGAGGCAGCGTCTGTAGTAGTCACTCAGTGCGGAGTGTTGGCGAGAAAATCAGATACTCGGCGGTGTGGCAGTTCTTTGCTAAGACACCGGAGGAGCCGAATATGGGTATATGTAGAATCTGTAGGCAGAAAGTGAAGCATGGCCAGGAGCTAACGTTGGCACCATGGCCCTGCGTCAACACATGCATCGTCACCATCCAGTGGCCTGGGAGAAACGTGGCTCAGATGTGGTGGTCCATCCTGTCACCGAAGCATCAGCAGCAGAAGCGCCCAGTGGCACGCATGCCATTGCAGTCAGTCAAGGCTCCACCACCTCTGCAGAAGGGAGCTGTTTCTCTTTGACATCATCTCCCGGTCCAGATGCTCCTGCTCCTCGCTACTCATGGCGCCAGCAGTCGTTCAGCGAGGCGATTGCAAAGAGACAACAGTATGCGTCCAACCATCCTAAGGTGCAAAATCTGACCGTGCTCCTGTCCAAGTTGTTGGTACTGCAGTCCCTCCCTTTCCAAATGGTGGACTCTGCACCATTCAGAGAACTAATGGCTTGTGCTGAGCCGAAATGGAGAGTTCCAAGCCGTAATTTCTTTTCCAAAAAGGCAGTACTAGCACTTCATAAATATGTAGAACAGAAGATGGGCCAGTCCTTGAGCTTACCTGTTTGTTCCAAGGTGCACGGCAGCGCGGACGTCTGGAGCTTTAACAATGGTCAGGGCCAGTACATGTCCTTTACGGCCCACTGGGTGAATGTGCTTCCTGGCCAGGCACACCAACAACTTGGACAGGAGACGCCGCTTTCTCCTCCATGTTGTCAAACTGCGGCTCCTGCGCCAATGTCCACCTCCTCCTCCACCACCACCATCATCTCAGCCTCCAAAAGTACTGCTCCATCATACCACATGTGTATTGCACAGCGGTGTCATGCAGTTCTAAACCTGGCTTGCTTCGGCGAACGAAGTCACACAGGGGAGGAACTGCTCCGCGTCATGCAGCAAGAAATCAATGTGTGGCTTTCTCCGTGCCAACTGCAAATCGGAACCATGGTGACAGACAATGGGAGTAACATGGTGTCCGCGCTGCACCGAGGAGGGATGGTCCATGCGCCCTGCATGGCACACGTGTTCAATCTGGTTGTGAAAAGGTTCCTGAAGTCTTCCACCGATCTTCAGAAGATTCTGAAATGACCAGGAAACTGTGCATGCACTTCATCCATTCCTACAAAGCCAGGAACACCCTCCTCGAGTTGCAGCGGCAGAACGGCCTCCCCCAACACACTCTGATATGCGATGTTTCCACCCGTTGGAATTCCAGCCTGCACATGTTGGACCGACTGTATGAACAGAGAAAGGCCATTAACGATTTTTTGATGATCCAGGCGGACAGGAGTACTCCCCTGTGTAACTTTGATGCCAGCCAGAGGCAGCTCATGCGTGACACCTGCCGTTTGTTGAGGCCATTCGAGGAGGTGATGTTATATGTCAGTCGCCAGGACTACGGGATGAATAACATCATTCCACTGCTTCTTGTCCTGGAACAGATGCTGAAAAATCTGTCTGGGCAGGGGACTGGAGACGTGGCGACTACATCACACGGCCACATGAGTCCGTTGGGGACTGAAATGGAGGAGGAGGGGAGGGACATTTGGAGCCGAAGCCTGGTCTGGTGAAATGAGTGGATTTTCTACCCAGATGACAAGAGAGGAGGAGCAGGAGCAGCTGGAGGAGGTAGACGGAGATGAAAAAGACGAGGCAGATGACCCGCATGCACCGTGGCAGTATACAGTGGAGATGCAGGCAGGGAGACCCTCGGAGTCACTTGTGCAGATGGCCCGCAGCATGCTGATTTGCCTGGCTAGTGACAGCCAAATAGTCAGCATCCGGCAGAGGGATTACTTCTGGCTCTCCACCCTATTGGACCCTCGCTACCGGTCCAAAATGGGAGCCTTTTTCCCAGCTGCTGAGAGGGAGGACAAACTCAAATACTATAGGGAAATCCTCCGTAGTCAGTTGGCCGCTGCCTATGTGCGGCATCGTCCCTCCTCTGACAGGTCTGACCGGGGGGTTCTTCAGCGCTCACGTACTACTGCCGCGGCTGCTGGGGGAAGGTGGGGCGGTAGGAGCAGTACCAGCTCCATCAGCAGCAACCTAAGTCTGGAGTCACTGATGAGCAGCTTCCTTCACCCGCCTAGTGAGTTGGGCAGTCGCCAGCAGCAGCAGGACCTGGAGCAGACCCTGAACCAACAGCTGGTGGCCTACTTGGTAAGCACTTTGCCACCCCAGTTAGAAGATCCACTGGACTACTGGGCAGCCAAACGGGATGTGTGGCCGCAACTTGCCGAGTTTGCAGTGGAGAAGCTGTCCTGCCCAGCCAGTAGTGTGGCATCAGAGCGGGTGTTCAGTGCAGTGGGGGCCATCGTTACCCCAAGGAGAACCCGCTTGTCCACGGGAAATGTGGAACGACTGACCTTTGTCAAGATGAATCAGGCGTGGATCGGCCAGGATTTCCACACACCAATGCCTTAGGCGTCAGACTACATCAGCCATGACGCCTCACCCAAACTGTGAGAAAGTCTGGGTTCAAACTACCTGCCTCAGTCACTATTCTGATGCCGCCACCCGCCTGATGCCACACATCTGCTGCCAGTTTCTACATCAGCCTACCACCATCTTTACCAGGGACTGGTATTGCCACCCACCTCCACACTCTGTCATTGTCCCACTCTCTGACCTCATGCTGCTGCTGCCGTGACCTCCACACTGTGTCATTGTGCCACTCTGTGGCCTACTCCTGTTTTTGCCACCTCCAGAATGTCATTGTGCCACTGTCTGACCTCATGCTGCTGCTGCCGTGACCTCCACACTGTGTCATTGTGCCACTCTGTGGCCTACTCCTGTTTTTACCACCTCCAGAATGTCATTGTGCCACTGTCTGACCTCATGCTGCTGTGGCTGCCGCCGTCACCTCCACACTCTGTTACTAATGTTGCCACCTGAGCTCTCAGCTTGTTTTTTTCCAGCTTTCGCTGGCATAACTTTATCAGACTACATTCCCACTTTTTTGGTCAGTTTTGCCCTCTTAAGTGCCCAGGGAATTTTATAGTGAAGCGATTCTAAGAGCGGCGGCAGTCATGTGCGTGTCATACTAAAACACAACATTGTATGAAGACCAAACCAAGCTCCCTCTGCATATTTAATCATGGCACAATGTTCTACGGCACCCTGCAGGCTCTGTGCATCCTGGAATAGCTGTTTTTTAACGTGATTCGTCCCGAAGTAATTCGGACCGAATTTATTTTTGTCGGGAAATTCGGCGAAGTGACCAAATTGAATTTTTGATAAATTTGCCCATCTCTAACCATATCCAGGGAAGCCATACTAGTATCTAGCCATTTCTCCAAAATAAATCTCTTAGCTCGCAACGAGAGTACATGCACAAAATGAGTAGCCACACCCAATGAGGGAGATCAATACCCCTTTCTCATTCCAAACCCTAAATTGCTCATTGTCCAGGCCATGAGAAAATTCGGAATGGCTGTACAAGGACATTTATTTGCTAATTGACCAAGGGAGTTTCAGTAGCTTCCTGCTGGATTTCCAAGCTGCTATTATGTCCCTAAAGAGTAAGTTCCGCTGAGTATGCATCAGTAGTCCTGCAAATTTGGTATGCAGTAAAGCAGCCAGAGACCATGGAGCCGTGTATGTTGTCGGTAGAGAGGTGTTAGAGTAGAACTATGTAACTCAGATTGAATCCAAACAGTGTCTCAAGAGGCAGGCAATTGTAGGTACGCATATCTGGAAAATTTACCCCCCCCTGGGGGGCATGAGTTTATGTAGGGCAAACCTGGGTCAGTTAGGGTTTGGGAAATTTGACTTTTTAGAATTTTGAAAAATTCTCCAGAAAAGTCATCTGGCCCTGGAGCTTTACCAGGCCTGAGCCCAGAGATTGCTTTTCACAGTTCCACTTGGGAAATAGGAGACCCTAATTAATTGCGATCAGCTTCTGATGGGGAGATGAATGTTCTGCAACCAATAATGTGATTAAGCATCATTCAGCTTATCTTAGTTGTAGCACAAAACGTTCTAAATTTTTTTTTTGCTTTTACATAGCTTTTCAGATATCTTATCTTGCTGCATCAAATTATCTATGCCAAGTAATCTGTGCACTAATAAAGGTTAGCAATGCTGCAGTCTCGATCTGTCAATACAAAGAAATGTGTAGCTATAAAAGCATACAGGTGCAGTACAAAGGCTACAATGGGCAATTTTTCATCCCCTCGCATCCTATTTCTTTTGAAACAACATACTAATAAATTGAAAACTATCACCATTTCCATTTTCAATAGGATATATTTCTACATATTCTGGCAGTGTAGTTACATGATTGTAATTCTAGAGGGAATGGTAACATACAGTTTCCAGTTCCTACTGAATGGAACCTCACTCATTTAACACCATAGCTTTAACTGTGGTTATTAGCCTCAGTTTAAAGAGGATGTCTGTTTTGATCCTTTCAGAATAAGTTGATAAGAAAGTGTCCCTTCACTGGGAACCACAGCAATAAGTTGTAACTTGTGTGGAAATCAGACAGTGAGTATACAATTTCCCTGCAACACCATTAGGGTATGATCACACGGCGTCTTACAGTGTGTACCTGTGTGTGGCGCAAGACACTGGCTGTTTTAGAAGCATACACTGGCCAATGCGTAATTCTAAAGCACTTGAGGGGGGCGACATCATTCACTTTCCTTATCCCTGGCGCGTAAGTGCCTGGAATAAGTGATGTCATTTCTTTCACCCAGCACACAGTACGTGTCGGGGAAGACGAAAAATAATCATAATTACACCCCGAAGTTTGGACTAAAAAGACCCTGTATGAACATATCCTTACAGTAGAAATTAGGCATTACACATCAAAACATTGGGCTGTGTATGGTCCTCCAGAGCAAGAGACACTCTTTGTAATTTCTCTCCATCCTCCACAAAAGATAAGGATACTGAACAAAAGACCTTGTTCTATGAAGTTAGTCTGTAAAAGTAAAAGATATGTTTTTCCAGCAAGTGTTTCTGTCACCTAATAGTTTGTTATACTCAAGGACTTGTTTCATAGGATTGCTAGAAAGAACAGGCCTCGGGTCTGTATTTTCTACCATATAGAATGTCTCAACTGTATGCACGTCCTTGCAAGAGATCTATGCGCTGACTGTCCCTGCCATTGTGTAGGCAGCATGATGAAGTTATTGTGCCACCTACCCTGCTTCCTGTCCTAGACCACAAGCCTAAAGTACCTGGTTTGGGCACAGATCAGGAAGACATGCCAGGGAACCTTGGCGAGGTGAGTATTATTTATTTATATTTGTAATGGAGTGTCTATATGCCTACATACTCACTGAGGGAAACCTAAATAGCTGCATGCCTACTGGGGGCCACTATATAGCTGTCTATGTACTAGGGGGCCCTATAAACTTACCTACTGGGGGCCCCTATATAGCTAGATACCTACTGGGGATCCCTATATAGTTAACTACATACTGGGGCTTTCATATAACTAACCTAATGGGCATCCTAAAAAGTTACCTATCTACTTTGAGAACCTACATACCTACCTGAATACTGGGGTCCCTATATACTTACCTACTGGGGGGCCTATATTCCTGCTTACCTGGAGCTCCTACATGGTTACCTACCAACTGGGGGCCCTATATACCTACCTATTAGAGTCCTTATATACCTACCTACGTACAGGATTCCTATATGCAGGGGGACTTATATACCTACCTACTGGGGGCTCTACATACATTCCTGCCTCCTGGAGGCCCTATTTACCTGCCTACTTACTGGGGGGCCTAATATACCTAGCTAACTACTGGGAGGACCCTTACCTACTGAAGAAGCCTATATATCTACTTATTAAAAAGAGGGGCCATATATACCTAGCTATTTATTGGAGAGTTCTATATACCATTATTCCTACTGGGGGCTACTTACCTGCTAAGGGAGTTTTATTTATGTACCTACTGGGAGGGCCTATATACCTATGTAGCTACTAGTGGGGCTATATAAATATCAACTTATTAGGAGGCCTATATATCTACCTATCTACTAGGGGGCCCTTTATACTTACAAACTGGGGAAACCCTCACTGCCTACCTATGGGCAGTCCCATATACCTACTTTCCTACTGGAGAGGCTCTATGTACATACTGGGAAGTAGAAGTATATGTACCTACCTACTAGGTAGCCTACATACCTAGTTAGCTTCTGAAGGGGCCCCATATATCTACTTACCTGCAGGGGGGGTCTCTATATACCTACCTACTGGGGGCTCTATATTTCTATCTACCAACCAGGGGACCTATATACCTACCTAATTGAGCCCTATACCTACTTAATAAGAGGAACTCTATATACCGACCTACTTACTGAGGACGCTACATAACTACCTACAAGGGCACTACCTAACTACCAAGGCACCAACAGGTTATTGTTACCATTTGTGGCACTATAGTTGGGGAGTTTATACATGGGGGGCATAGGTGGGAAGAGGATAGAAAAGTGAGGAGTGTAAGGTGTTTGAGATGTAAATTCTGCAGGGATGAGTCATGACAGGAGAAGTCGTCATACCAGTCTGGAACGGATGAAGAAGAAAAGGGAAAGTGAATGACGTCACCTATGAGTTCTTAGATGTAACCTGCAGTGTAATGGCTTATATGTGTGTAGAATGCCTGTGTACAACTGGTATATACCACTATATGAGCAGCACATGGTGGAAATATTCGTTCTAGTGTAATGGTTTATATTAACTAAAAGTATGGTGGTATTATTTTGCCACTTTATGGTGATGTTTAGGGATGAGTGAATCGATTCTAACGAAGTGGAATTCGTTTCAAATTTCAGGAAAAATTTGATTCTAAATGAGGCATAATTTACTCACAATTCGTGGTAACGAATCTAAAATGGCCGTGAGCACATGGTGATATGGGGCAAAGAACTATGGGAGAAAAAAAAGGAACGCCCTTAATGCCATGACATGCAGACAATCAGCAGTCAGTCAGCTTCTGTGATGTCACTGCCCTCTAAATAGGCCAGCCATTTTACATTCTGCCACTTGACTCTGTGTCTCTTATGCACACATCTTATGCAGATCTCTCTGCAGCAGCACTAGACTGCACTCTGTACCAAACACTTGCGATTTTACAGTTACTGGGATGAAATACCTTTCAACTACACAGTGTGTGTGGGTAATATAAACACAGTTCCTGAAGCAGCGTTTTTTTATTTTGGGATTTTGCTCTCTGTTTTTAAAGAGTTACTTTTTCACTTAATGTGGTGAACTATCTTTGAAATACAGTGTGCGTATTTCTAACATACATGTTTCTCCAATACAGCCAGCTCAGTCTTTTGGGATATTGCTCTCTATGGCCAAGAGTAAATTTTTTCACTTATAAGATGAAACACCTTTGAATTACAGCTTGTGTGTTTGTCATATACACACATCTACATTAAACAGAGTTTGTTTTATTGTACATTTTTGATCAAACAGTATATCAGACAGTGAGGTGGCAGGTCCTTTACAGGTGAGGGCAGTGGCACAAATGTTCCTGAAGCAGGCACAGTTCGCAGCACAGTAAGGGGATATTGCAGCAGGGATGACTCAGCAAGGCCAGATCTACTGGTGTCATCTAGCGGCCGTGTGTTGACCATCAATCCAATGGTTCTTAAATGGTTGACTAGGTCATCCACTTCCTCCCAGATGACATCTGACAACCCCAGGGTTCGTCAGACACAACCCTTAGTTGGCATGGCCCGAGAGCAGATCAGGGGCCCTTAGCTATCCTCAACCCACCTCTGTCCCGTTTGGTTCCCTCAGCCAGAGAACTACTATGTGCTGTGGGCTCTGTGCCACTAAACAGTGAGGACAAACTATTTGAGGACAGTGAGCAGCTACTGGGCAGCAAAGATGTGGGGCAGACATTCGTTGCTTCTTGCAGTAGGCGGGCAAGTAGTTATGTGAAGAGTGGCATGGGAGGTTAGTTGCGAGCGTCCAGGCTTTGCACACCGATACCATTGAGGAGGACAGCAGTGACAGGCAAACACTAATCAATGACGATGTAGCTGATCACACTTGGGAGCCGGGTGAAGCAAGGGCTTCATCAGCATTTTCGGGAGAAGAGGGCGAAAGCTTGCACGTCAGGCAGCGGCGCAGCCAGCAAGTCGTTAGTGTGGCTGGGGGATAGCAGGGCGGTAGCAGTGCGAGGTCGGGAGACAAACGGCCACAGGTTAGACCACCCACTTCGCAGGTCCCTTCCGGCCCAGAAAGTGGTGGCGCAGGGGCTCACCAAGGCAGCGGTTGTAGCAGTCAGTCAGTGTGGAGCGTTGGTGGTAAAATCACCTACTTGGCGATGTGGCAGTTTTTAGCCAAGACACCTGAGGAGGCGAACATGGCCATATGTAGATTCTGTGGGCAGAAAGTGAAGCATGGCCAGGGACCTAATATTGGAACCACGGCCCTGCGTCAACATATGCAGCGTCACCATCCAGTGGTCCGGGAAAAATGTGTCTCATATGTGGTGGTCCATCCTGCCGCAGCAACAGCAGCAGCACTCAGTGGCATGCATCCCATTTCAGTCAGTTAAGGCTCCACCACCTCTTCCATAGGGTGCTGTTTGTCTTTCCCATCATCTACCGGTCCAGATCCACCTGCTCCTTGCCATTCATAGTGCCAGTTGTTCACCGAGAAAATTGCCAAGAGACAGCACTATGTGTTCAGCCATCCTAATGACTACATTTACTATTTTGCCATAGGCAAACTTAAACTCTACCATTTCTCAATCTACAAAGCACTAAAACGTAACTTTTATTATGTATAACACTTAACCTCGATGCACACTATTTAAAAACCTGATTTCTAACCTCTCAATTTGTCCCTTTCTAATTGTGAAGGAATAAGTCCTTTTCTATTATCAAGTCTGGTGGAACACCATCTATTAAAAAGGGAACCTTATATACACAATTATTTACTAACTCCAAACAGGAATCCAAAACATCTTATTTGGGCAATCATCCCTAATCTGATAGACATAAAACATATAGGGCGACATGTATGAATTCGAATGCGTACTTTTTTTTTACTTGGCGCCGACACTTCAGTTCTCCGGAGTGTAGAATACGACAGATGGATATAAATGTGAACATACAGAAGCACTAGCCTACAACCAGAAGCGGCTGTGCAAACATACATAATTAGTAGTGGTATAAAATTTCATTGCGGATATTCAAACCCCTTGGCCATAGGGTATTGAGGGTCACTATCCAGTAGGCTTCCCGATTACGCAATGAATAAATGAGGTCGCCTCCGCGTTTATTTAATGATATTTTTTCAATAGCGAAGGCACGAAATGATTTAGTGCTGGATAGATCCAGCACTAAATCATTTAGTGCCTTCGCTATTGAAAAAATTTATATTATATCCCATTGATAAGAACTGGATTTCTTCAGATTTGCCATTTATGTGAGTTATACTTGTGTTAATTTTATAGTATCGATTTTTCCCCATCATTTAATTATGCGTATATGTCTGTCTGTTTCAATTTGTCTTATCCTGTAGGTCAGTGTGTTTCTGTATATTCTTTCTTTTTTATGTTATGTTTTTATGTTCCATTTTGCTTCTGTGTCTGCACTTTCTACCTTGTACGCACAGTTATGCTGCCACTCCGTGAACTCCGTGGACAGATGCACTGTGGGCTCTCGCGGCATCTGGCCCCGGCTGATCCCGCGCATGCGCGGTGTATGCAGTCGGGGTTTGGCTCCTGCGCAGGCGCTGGCGTGCTCTCTGCTCGCGGCGCGACCGGAGTTCAATGATATTACAGGCAGCGGTGTGTTCGTCAGTGCGACACAGGTGAGTTAGATTATATTATATTGTGATTTATATATAATATGGGCTTATACTGAGTGGGACAGGCCATGATGAAGGGGTGATGCCCCAAAACGCGTCGCCGTCCATTATACCTGGGCATGCTGTTTTGCATATTTTATTGATGTTTGCAATAAAAGTTTGTTTTTTTAATTTTGGCCTTTGGATTGCTGGATAAATTCCTATTTCCTGGTTGCTTCTACTCCTCCCTGCCTGGAGGATCCGTGCAATCCATCTTTGAAGCGGTGAGCTGAATTTTCTTGTATCTGAGTTTCTACTGTTGGCTTCTTTTCGTGCTCCCGCTGAAGTCCTAAAAGCTTTATATTTAACCCTGCATGTGCCTATGTGGATACGTTTAGCAGTGGAATACTACTTTAATACAGGACTATAAATATGGCCACATTGACTTCACTCTCAAGACAACAAAAAGCAGCCCAGGTATTTGATAATGCAGAAACTACTGACCAACAATGTCAGGACTTACATCTATTGTTGAAAAAATTGGAAAAATGTTCAACTCTTGAATTGAAAATTTGGTGGGACTTGACTACACTGAACAAATATCTGCAAAAGCAGATGATACCTCGTGGTCTGAGGATAAAGAAGTTCCCAACTACCATTTACTCTGATACATTCTCCGCAGAATGGAATCAAATTTTGAATGAATGTTCAAACCAGATTATGCAACTCATCATTAAATATGAAGCCCAACAGCTAGAAACTCTGGCAAGTGAGATTGCTACTTTGGAGTCAAGCCTTAATGATTATAAAGCAAGTGCACAGTATATTAAAGAATTTGACCGTATCCAACAAATCTTATCCACCATGGAATCTGCCATTATGGAAACTAAGAAGAAAAAATTTCAAAGAGACATTGCAGACTATGAAAATGATCGAGTTTATAGCTGGTCTAAAAAATATGAGGCGTCTGACTTTCCAAAATCCATTCTGCGCAACAATGGTCGGACTTTCCGCAGATATACATGCAATAATAAAAAGGTTAGCTTTGACTCTGAATCTTCTGATGCGGGTGAAACATCTGAGGATAATACCAGCAGGGCGTCTAATGATACCAATACCTCACATAGATCTACTTCTAATTCTACATCAAAAAACCGCCGAGGAGGAGGGGTGGCAGGAAGCACACAAGGCGATGTCAAGAAAAAGACGAGGAATGCCAGATAACTACACCAGATAATATTGACATCATTAATCTCTCGGACGTTTCTTTGACTCCTGATCAAGAAAGAGTTCTCAAGTTAGGACTCAATTTTGCTATTCAACAGCCTTTCCAACTTTTTTCTACTGTTAAGAGTCTCAATAAATTCGTAAGAGATCTCACAGTTAAGAGACATTTTTTCAATACTGAAGATTCAGATTTTAATTGTACATCTGATAATGCTGTTAATGAATTTTCTGGTAGTAGTTTTTCTAAACAACAAATCTTTCTTTCTTTGCAGGATTTGGGCAATCTGAGGCAATAGTCAGCTGCATCAGTGATTTCTCCTTTAACATTCAAAGGTAAAATCCACACTATTACCCTTTACAATCACGTATTGAATGTATGAATATATTTCAGTCATTAGTATTACAGGTTTTAACTGCATTACAGCAGCCCATCTACTTTTTTTCTTCAAATTTTTTCTTTTAAAGATAGGAAAGCCCTTGACAATTACAAAATATGTCACAACTAAATTTAAAACGTGCTGCCCAAAGGTGGATCCATAGTGGTTATGTCTAAAATTTTAAATATCAATCGCAGATGCTACTTTTGCTCTCCGATGCCAACACCTATAAGCAATTGCAGGCTAACCCTACTTCTCTTTTTCAGGATCAATTGCGGTTTTTGTTACAGGAAGGCAAAGCATTGGGAGTAATATCTTCCACCATTGCTAATCGTCTTTTGGTTACTGACCCTATAGCTCCTATTATTTATGGATTACCCAAGGTACACAAGAAAGTAGATCCACCACCAATGAGACCTATTGTCTCAGGTATTGGATCCCTCCTTGAGCCACTTTGCTAATGGGTGGATTTCCATCTACAGCCCCTAGTACGTCATATTCCAGGTTATCTTAAAGATACTAGGGATGTCCTTCAAAATATGGAGGGCATTATATGGCAGTCCCATTATTCTTGGGTGTCCTGACGTGGAATCTTGTATACTTCCATACCACTGGACTCGCTCTGTTAGCCCTATCAATTTCATTTTCCCTATACAGCAATTTTTCATTTGATTACAACAAATTTTTTTTGATGTCTGTTGATTTTCTTATGACTCCCCAATTTTTTTCTATTTTATAGTGTTTTTTTACTTCCAGCTGTGTGGGGTTTCTATTGGGGCTAAATTTTCTCCGTCTTTAGCTAAGTTTAGTTATGGCTTGGTTCGAACATATGTATATCTTTTTCAGTATTAGTCCCCTTTATTTGTGACGTCCATGGTATGGGAAAATACATAGATGATATGTTGTTTATCTGGAAGGGCCACCAACGGGTCATGTTTTTTCATGGAATTTCTAAATAATAATCCCTTAAATCTCCAAAATTTACCATTGACTTTCAAAAGATGGAGATAGCCTTTCTAGACTTAACCCTTAGAGGTGCTCCTGATATGACAATCCAGACTAAAACATTCCCCTAAACCCATCAGTGGCAATACCATCTTACATTATTAAAAGTCAACCCGAACACAAACGTCCCTTTTTATTCCAATTGGCGAGCTTACTCGGCTAAAACGAAAATGTTCATCATTACAGGAATTTACAGTAGAATCATACAACATCAGACAACGTTTGTTAGCTCGAGGTTATCCTGGGTGGGTTATTGATCGTGCCCAAAGGATTGTTGACCGTAAAGATCTCTAAATTTCCGACATTAGCTGTAGATTATAATGTTTGTTTTCCGGAGATTCAAAAAATAATACAGAAATATCCGGTTCTATTTGAGGATGACCTTTTAAAACACATTCTATCCCAAGGATGTAGAGTAGTTGCGAAAAAATCTTGCACGATTGGGGACTTGATCAGTCCCAATGTCTTCTGCTCTACTCCTGTATCTGATGGTAACTGGCTGAGACATCAGGTTATTACAAATGTGGAGCATATCCCTGTAAAACATGTCTCTTTTCCAAAGTTACAAAAAAGGGTTTGAGTCACAGGGACGTCAGTAAACGATTAAACAATTTCTAAATTGGGAACTCCACGTTTGTAGTAAAATATAGTGGAGTGTATTCAATGTCATCTTTATTATGTGGGGTCAACTATCCGTAAGTTTAAGACAAAAAATTTGTGAGCATCTCAGTTACATCAATAATCCTGGAACCCGCAATATTTCCAATGCGGCTCGTCATTTTATCAATATGCATCAATCTAGCACTAAATCATTTCGTCATTTCGCCATTGAAAAAATATCATTAAATAAACGCGACCTCACTTATTCATTGCGTGATCGGGAAGCCTACTGGATAGTGACCCTCAATACCCTATGGTCAAGGGGTTTGAATATCCGCAATGAAATTTTATACCACTACTAATTATGTATGTTTGCACAGCCGCTTCTGGTTGTAGGCTAGTGCTTCTGTATGTTCACATTTATATTATATGCCATTGATAAGAACTGGGATTTCTTCAGATTTGCCATTTATGTGAGTTATACTTGTGTTAATATTATAGTATCGATTTGTCCCCATCGTTTAATTATGCGTATATTTCTGTCTGTTTCAATTTGTCTTATCCTGTAGGTCAGTGTGTCTCTGTATATTCTTTCTTTTTTATGTGATGTTTTTATGTTCCATTTTGCTTCTGTGTCTGCACTTTGTACCTTGTACGCACAGTTATGCTGCCACTCCGTGAACGCCGTGGACAGATGCACTGTGGGCTCTCGCGGCATCTGGCCCCGGCTGATCCTGCGCATGCGCGGTGTATGCAGTCGGGGTTCGGCTCCTGCGCAGGCGCTGGCATGCTCTCTGCTCGCGGTGCGACCGGAGTTCAATGATATTACAGGCAGCGGTGTGTTCGTCAGTGCGACACAGGTGAGTCAGATTACACTGTGATTTATATATAATATGGGCTCATACTGAGTGGGATAGGCCATGATGAAGGGGTGATGCCCCGAAACGCGTCGCCGTCCATTATACCTGGGCATGCTGTCTTGCATATTTTATTGATGCTGCAATAAAAGTTTGTTATTTTAATTTTGGCCTTTGGATTGCTGGATAAATTCCCTTTTCCTGGTTGTAGAATACGACAGTATGAAGATTTTTGGCGCATTACATAGAGCTTAATGCGTCAAACTTTGTATGGGCATAGAGTGTAATGCGCCAAACTTGGCGCACTAAGCTCTATGTAATGCGCCAAAAATCTGTCATATTCTACACTCTCATAATCTCATAATCTGAGCATTGAAACATTAAGAGGGCGACATGTATGAATTCTCATGCGTACTTTTGTTTACTTGGTGCCAACACCACAGTTCTAAATAGATATAGAAGAGTGTAGAATACGACAGATTTTTGGCGCATTACATTGAGCTTAATGCGCCAAACTTTGTATGGGCATAGAGTGTAATGCGCCAAACTTGGTGCACTGAGCTCTATGTACTGCGCCAAAAATCTGTCATATTCTACACTCTTCTATATCTATTTAGAACTGTGGTGTTGGCACCAAGTAACAAAAAAGGACGCAGTCGAATTCAGACCTGTCGCCCTCTTAATGTATCAATGCTCGGATTATAAGATTCTGAGAGTGTAGAATACGACAGATTTTTGGCGCAGTACATAGAGCTCAGTGCGCCAAGTTTGGCGCATTACGCTCTATGCCCATACAAAGTTTGGCGCATTAAGCTCTATGTAATGCGCCAAAAATCTTCATACTGTCGTATTCTACACTCTGGAGAATTGGAGTGTCGGCGCCACGTAAAAAAAAAAGTACGCATTCGAATTCATACATGTCACCCATAAGGTTTCCTTCATCTGCAGCGGGTAACACAGTAGAAAGAGGTAGGAAATCACAAATTAAAATGTCATGCCTGACCTCCCCAACATGTTTCACCAACTAAATGGCTTCATCATGGGACAGAGGCTCGGTCCCATGTGGTCTAGCTCATTTCCTTTTATATTATCTTAGGTACACATCCTATTCAGGTGCTCACCAATTGGCTACCAGAGATTCAACAATACCCATTCCCCCTTTTACTCTCCTGCATGCATGCATACTGGAACTATTTACTGCTGCCGCTGCTGCGTTCTTATAAACAACATTCCTCAGACAAATTCACCATCTCCATAGCGGGCTTGCACCCTATCATACCATGCCACCCGCGCACTGCACTAATGGACATTCCTGCCCTAACTGTGATGGACTTCCGTCCAACTTCTCTCACATTATTGCGTCTGCGCGGCTCACCTAGAAAGGACTAAGCGAAATATGTATTACATTTTACAAGACACTGCTAACTTTGTCCCTTCCCATAAACCTTCCCCCCTCTATGTCTAATATGCATATTCATTGGGAATACATACCCCATTATACTGTACACTGCTATCTTTGTCCCTTCCCACAAACCTCTTCCCCTCTGTATCTAATATACATATTAATTTTAATAAAGCTACAAGCCTTATGATTTTCCCACCCTCCTCCCTTTCTGCTGTAGAAGAATCGTCCACAGGTTCCATTAATAGTTAAACGAAGGGTAAGAAAACTGGTTATAGGAAGGGACAGAGAAATAACAAAGGTTGGACAAATAAGAAAACGCATAAAAAATCATCCACCCAAACATCAGAATCCTCAGAGATGCCAATCAGGAGAAGGATTAATGGGATTAAATACATTATCCTCTTCTGTATCCTGTGGTGTAGTGGCCCATGGTATGGGAGCACAGGCAATGATTTCAAATGGCAATACAAATATGCCATCAGTGACAGGAAATGTACAGGTTGTGAACACAATGCAAACTCAATCTCAGGAGCATTCAAAAATGCAAATGCATCCCCTTTTTTTTAGAACAACCAAGGATTCTCTTGAGGGATCGAGAGAAGGGGAATTAATTTATCCTCTTATAGACTAACGGAAAATCAAAACAGGTGTTGGTATATGGCCTTACCTTTACTCCTATGCCCAAATTTAATGAGTTTGTATGGGTAAAAGATATTAATCTCTTTGCTAGAAGGTTGGCTTTACATAAATATCATAAAATGAAAAATAATGATGAGCAAACCTTTAAGAAATTAGAGGAAAAAACATTCGGTGATCTTGAACAATTACAGGCCGAAAGTGAAGGAGACCCCATAATTTTAGATATACCCTTCACTAATTTGAAACCAAAATCTAGGAATACACCTCCGATATCACAATACAATTTACTGGATACGTTTGTGGAAGTAGTAACGCAAGATATAAAGAAACTAGCACTTAGATGACAACCATCCTCTTTCAATTTAAAATGGAAGGAACAACTAGCTGTTGCAGAATTACAATCTAACAGGGAGATAGTAATCAAACCCAGTAACAAAGGTGGGAATATTGTAATCTTAAATAAAAGTGATTATAGAGCAATGGTTAAGAGAATACTTGATTATTTAGAAATATATGAGAGGCTTTCAAAAGATCCAACCAATGAGTATTTGAAGGAACTAAAAAGGATTTTGGACCGGAGAATTGAGAAAAAATTAATTACTGAGGATGAGAAGAAATTTATGTTAAATGTGAATCCTACTATTGCTAACTTTTATGTATTACCAAAAGTGCATAAAGAGGTTGTGCCAATAACAGGAAGACCGATAGTCTCAGGTAGAAATAATTTAACACAAGGACCGAGCACTTATGTTGACCGTATACTGATGCCCTTTGTCACTGGTCTTCCTTCGTATCTTAAAGATATGAAGGATACTGTGATGAGAATTAACGATCTAGTAATGAGTGAAAGTACACTTCTTGCAAGTTTAGACATAGAAGCTCGATAAAGTAATATTAGACATGACCTGGGCCTGAAAGCAATCAAGTATATTTTGAATACAAAAGGTACGCAATTTATGGAACATAATGATTTTGTTTTAAAGCTATTGGATTTTGTTTTGACACATAATTATTTTTTGTTTGATGGCACCTTTTATCACCAGATAAAGGGAGCAGCCATGGGCACAGTTTGTGCGCCAAGCTGTGCTAATTTATTTTTAGGTTGATGGGAGCATGCTATTGTTTTTCTGAACACTTTCAAATATTCACAGATCAGATTTTATTTTGGGGGCGCTTTATTGATGATTAGTGTTGAGCGATTTTTATTGACAAAGTTGAAATCTGTACAGTTTTTATGTTGATCGAAATTTTTAGATCATGCAATAATTTAGGTTAAAATCTGTGCATCATCTATTAATATCGCGCCTTTTTCGGTGCTTCCTGTCATATTGGCGGCCAGCAAATCAGCTTACAGAATAGAGCAGGGTGAGATGTGTGTGCGATGTCATGACTGGGATGTGTATGGTTGCGATTGGCTGGAAAAATCACATGACCTCGTTTTACATAGAACAGCCCTTCCTGTTCATGATCAGTGTCTCTCAGCGTCTAATAGCAGTAGGACGTGCGCTCTGCCTGTGTCCAAACAGCTCAGCGAAATTATTCTATTTCTTCACAGAGAAAGCTCAACTGTTAGCTGTGATCCTTACAACTTAGTTAGATTAGAGATTGGAAGATTTTATTTAGTTAGGTAGAGAATTTTAAAGGAGCATCTACCGCTGTAACATCACGGGGGGAAAACGGGGGGGCGCGGGCGAACACAGACAAGCTCTATAAAGAATACTGGATATAGTTCACCAAGACTTAATGTAGAAATTTCACTGCAATAGCTTTATTATTAACAGTTTTCTATTGAAATATTTCCTGGATATTGGGCAGCCTGAACTTATATTAGGATACACATCTTTGTTAGTAACTGCAGGTCTCTTTGTTAGGTGCCAAACTCCACTTTTTTATTGAAACATATCAGGTGGGTGTTCTTTTAATTTTGCCCCATTCCACTTTTTTGATATAGCCACATCCCGTTAAATTGAATCAGAAATTTGTATCGCAAGGTTGTAGGTGCCAAAATACTTCATTTCCGAATACATTTCAATAGTGTTTTTTTCATTTTGGGCACTACAGCTTTGTTCATTGAGGCATTGGCATTAAATGTGAATACAGCAATTTTGAGACCACGGGGTGAATTGAAAGGTGCCAAAAATACCTTTATTATCGAATACTTTTAGATACCGTTTTTTCCCTTTGGCGCGGGGCCAGCTTTTTTGATGATCATTTTGCAGTTAAATTTGAAAAAAGCATTTTGTAGTCCCACAGGTGAATTAAAACGGTGCCAAAATACCTTTTAATTCCTATACATTTCAGACAGGTTTTTTTTTTCCTTTTGGTCATCAATTTTGTTGATAAATCTACTTTGCAGTTAAAGAATCCAGCATTTTTTTTTGTTTTGGGGGATTTGAGAATAGCTGGATTTCCCGTTTTTAAAAAGAGACTTTCAAAACTCTTCTACCTTCTCATTTTTAAAAATTTTCTGAAATGGAAAAAATTTCAGGGGGTAAACGAAAAGAGGGGGTGGACAGGAGGTAGAGGGAGAAAAGGCCCTTCCGTGCTGGCGACAACACGATGCCAGCGGATCGTCAGTTGCGGATTTAGGCCTGTCATGGGGGTCAGGGTCCTGTGAATCTCTAACGAACAGCGTCGCCAATCTGTCCTTCAGGGGTTAATGCAACCTACTCCAGCAGTCTTCCCTCCTCGCCTCCGAGCCCGGGCCCAAAAAATGTCTCATCAGCATCTCGCATCCGTCCAACATGAAGACCAAAAAAGTCAACTGTGTACCCAACATGTGGAAAATCCATTTCCTAAAGACCTCTTTGATAAAAAATGCATTGGGGTCGAAGGCATTTTAAAAAAACAAGAGGCCAAAAGGGGATGATTTTCTCTGTCTGAGCCTTTTTCTAATCCCCTTTGAGGAGGAAAGGGAAGTCGGTAAATCGGCAAAAACCCGGGCGGTCAGCAATGCCTTGCGTCCCTTTGTTTGGCCCCGAGCAACGGATAAATGTTCAGGAGGGAAAAAGTCCCTGTTTGTGATGATGTGTGAATTCGGATCCAAAACGGGTCTTTTCAGCAAATTTTGTTTTTGACCCCTTCCACGGACGTGGGGAAGACGATGGGGTAGTGTCAGTACCGTTTCCCCCAAAAGGGAGAGGCGGTGCAGAAGTCCGCTATATGTTTTCCCCAGAGGGACGCGAAAAACCCCGCCCCTCGCTTATGTCGTAAAAAAGGTCCGGATCTCAAGCCGGGGCCTTCTTTGCCCAAGCCTTGATTCCCCGCGATGTATATCCCCCTTTTGATGTAAACACAAAAGAAGGCAAAAACCTAGGGGGTTAAACCCACCCCCAACTGTCTAGCCCCTGAGCGAATGCATGAGTTAAAATGGAGGAAACTTGGCCAAAAAACCCCAGCCGAACCGGGGCCCTCCAACCACTGTCACACCCTCGGGTCTCTCCCTCCTCCCCCTTTGCCACACCAAGCTTTCCTCAGCTGCCCATGTTTTAGTTTCCCGCTTCAGCCTCCACTATCGGAGTACCCCCGGAAACCCCAAAACCCCCTCCTACCCCTTTCCTTCCGCCAGTTTGACGCCTGATCCGTACAGCGGCCATTTTAAACCCCCTTCGGGTTCCAGGTTTGGGAGCAAAAAGAAACATTTAAAACCCAAACCATCCCAAAGAAAAAACCCTAAAAGTCGGCATTGCCGGTTTTTGGCCCTTGGAAATGTTCCCTTTCCGTCTGGTGGCCAGATGGCCCACCATCAGGGCCCTTCCCTGCCCCCATCCCCAGAGCCACGGGATTTCTTGCCAGAAAAGCCGTCCCGCCCTGGCCCCCACGGTCATCTAAAATTTCAAGCGCGTTGTCTGCATCTGGGGCCCGGAAAAAAGTCCCATCTGCCACCGAACATGGACTAGAAGCCGGCCAAGGCCATATATCTCTGTGACGCTCACTGGGTGAGTGGGGGGGTCTTGGGGGTGACGGTGGCTCCAGGCTGGTGCACCTCTTAAAAACCGCAGGGATGGTCGGGGTTCTTCCCCAAGGGCCCCTGGGGCATCCGTGCCCAAGAGAAACCCGGCCCTTTGAAATTATCGTTTGGAGACCCCTCCACAAAAAGGTCAGGAGCTGTGGAGGCTCCCGCAAAGAACCCCGCGCGGCTGGGTGCCAAAAAAAACCCGTGCCAGGCAAGGTGGGTGCGTAAAGGTCGACATCGTGCGCCCTTAAAATCGGAGGCTGGGAATCTCTTGTGCACATGTCACGAACCTTGCGTCCAGAAATTTCAAAGAGCTACCCCCGGGTTTGGGTGCCCGCTGGGAAGGTCGAAATCTAAGTTTGCACTTTCCGCCGTTCGCACCTGCTTTGTCTGCCCGGCTGGTTGCGCGTCAGCTCGGCCTACCCCTTAACCGTCTCATTGTTGACCGGGGAAATGCGGAATTCCACCCTCCACATGCTCCCGCGATTGTAGAAGCAGCGCAATGCCCTTATGCAGTACGAAGTGAACATGGCTCACAAGCAGCGGGGCGGGCCCCGGGGTGTTGAGCCACCGAGAGTGGAGGGGAGGGGAAAGAGCTCTGCACCTTCCTTGCCAGTTTTTTAAAACCCTCAAAATGGTCAGTGCGGGGGAGCCCTTTTCAGCATGAGCATTGTTGGGGATTTAGTTCTGGAAGATGTTGGACACCTGAAAAAACAGGGCCCGACAGCGAGGGAGGGGGAGCGGACACAATGCGGACCGGAGCCTTTCTCGTCGAATCCACAAGGCCCGACCCGTTTCTCAATTTTATCGGGCTTTATTTGGCAGTGGTTGGGGGCCAGGGTAGTGCAAGGAGCGCCACTTCCCGGGGGATCATCTCAGGCAAGCAGGGCTGTGTTGAAGCTGTGCCCGGGGGAAGCGGAGGAGGAGGGGGGGAGGTATTCCTAGACACCGACGTTCGCATCCCTGCCCTTGGAAAAGGTTGGCGCAATTTGAGGGGAGGAGGAAAATGGGAAAATCAGTTTGCTAGTTCCTCGACCCAAAAGGGTTGGAAATCAAAAGGTCCTCTTCACATGAGGGCTTGGATGCTCCCTTTCTCCCCAAAGATCCTCGCATTAAGGCCATAAAAAGAAAACAGTTATGGGTGGCCACCCCCCGGACCCCGGGACAAAACAAAATCAGCACTTTTCCTCCACCCATCCAAAAAGAAGTAAAAAGCAGGAAATGGGAAACCTTTTGATTGATCAATGGGGAATCTGTTCTCTGCTTACTTTCCAAATGTCACGGTGGAACAAAATCAAACGCCCTGACAGCGTTGAGTGCCAATAGCCCTACGTCAGCAGCGGCGAGGCAAGGTGGCAGAAGGCCCAATGGGAAAATCCGGGGCTTTATTTACCACCCCACCAACACAATGAGGGCAAATCCAACACACAGAGACCCCTTAAGATATGGTGCACGCTTTGCGTCTCATCACCCATGTTTTTGGATTTTCCGGACCCCAAAAGACTTCTGGGGGACCCAAAAAGGCGAATGGCCGAGTCATCCCCGATGAGGTGTTGTCCCCCAGAGCCCGCGTCATATTGAGGGCCCCTTTAGCCAGTGGAGGGTCTTCAGACAAAGCAACCGGCTTTTCCACAGTAATTGGATCGTTTGCTTTCATCAAGATGAAACAGGCATGGGTCTTGTATGTTTTGGCCCCAATTTGAGGTCACCCATTAGTTGCGGACTTAAAATTCTCTTCAAAAAGAAGGGCCCTTGAAAATTTTTTTTTTAAAATGAAAATTTTTACTGCAATTTTTATTCTCTTTTCCCCAACAGTTCATTTTGTGGTTTGCTGTAGGGGATGTAAAAGACAGCAAGGTTTCATGACAAAAACCGTTTCCATTTACTCACTTTTCTTTAGAGTTTTCGCATTGTAAAAGGTTTTAGGGCATTTTGCTGGGAGATCAGCAGTAATCTGGTCCATTGGAACGAAAAATGGTTCTAAGTGGCATTTCTCCCTCACAAAATTTTTCGTGGTAAAAGTCTATTTATAAATTTTTTGGGTCATGCTGCTTTGAAAAACAGAATATACAGGTCCCTTTTTAAAAAATGTTGTTTTTAACAGACATTTGTTCTTCACAATTGTCCAAAGTGGCTCAAGGGTCATGCTTTGAATTTTTTGGGGGCATTTTGCTGTGATATGCAGCTATACTACAGGTCCTATTATAAAAAAATGTTGTTTCTAACAGACATTTGTTCTTCACATTTGTCCAAAGTGGCTCAAGGGTCATGCTTTAAATTTTTTGGGGGCATTTTGCTGTGACATGCAGCTATACTACAGGTCCTATTATAAAAAAAATTGTTTCTAACAGACATTTGTTCTTCACAATTGTCCACAGTGTCTCAAGGGTCATGCTTTGAATTTTTGGGGGCATTTTGCTGTGACATGCAGCTAGACTACAGGTCCTATTGTAAAAAAAATGTGTTTCTAACAGACATTTGCTCTTCACAATTGTCAAGAGTGGCTCAAGAGTAATGGTGCTGTCAGAAACAGGAATAGGTAGGACACTGTTAATGGACACATATTGCAAAATGACTTGTTTTTGCAAGATCTTTAACATAGCTATCAATCCCTGTATTGATGACAACCATTTAATATAATTAAAAAAAGAAAAACAAAGACATGGTGGGATTCCATCCTATTTTAAAAATGTGTTTTCTAGAATTAAACTACTAAAAAAACTTGCATGTACAAAATAATTGGTAAAAAAATTCCTCTGAATTGTACAAGGGAGGTACAGGAAAACTTGACCAGATGTAGGTTATTCAGAGGACATTGAGTATGGAGCACGGATAGAGAACAAAGTACAGAGACAATTTCCTCCAGCACGTTGAGTAAAATGAGAAAAAGATTGCCAAGAAAAAGGGCACCTGGGTGGAACAGGAGCGTTAACCACCAGTATTTCTAAGTGAAGCTCAATTGGTCCGCACTCATACGGAGGGGCAAGCGCTACCCAGGACAGGTACAGTATATGTCCAGTGAAACTAAAATGGTGGTTGAAAGACTCCTTTTTCCGGCACTTTTTAATCTGGGGGTCATGCAGGTTTGGGGCTCATGCTGTGGCCCAGGACAGGTATATTCAATGTCCGTTGAAACTAAAATGGTGGTTCAAAGACTCCTTTTCCGGCAATTTTTAATCTGGGGGTCATGCAGGTTTAAGGGGTCATGCTGTGGCCCAGGACAGGTATAGTCAATGTCCAGTGAAACTAAAATGGTGGTTGAAAGACTCCTTTTTCCGGCACTTTTAATCTGGGGTCATGCAGGTTTGGGGTAATGCGGTGGCACAGGACAGGGATAGTCTATGTCCAGTGAAGCTTAAATGGTGGTTGAAAGACTTCTTTTTACGGCACTTTTAAATCTGGGGGTCTAGCAGGTTTGGGGCTCGTGCTGTGGCCCAGGACAGGTATAGTCAATGTCCAGTGAAACTAAAATGGTGGTTGAAAGACTCCTTTTTCCGGCACTTTTAAATCTGGGGGTCATGCAGGTTTGGGGCTCACGCTGCGTTCCAGGACAGGGATAGTCTATGTCCAGTGAAACTAAAATGGTGGTTGAAAGACTCCTTTTTTCCGCCCCTTTTTAATCTGGGGGTCATGCAGATTTGGGGCTCATGCTGCATTCCAGGACAGGGATAGTCAATGTCCAGTTCAAGTAACATGATGGTTCAAATCATACTGCCTTCTGGCACTTTTTAATTTGTGGGTTATGCAGGTTTAAGGGTCATGCTGTGGTACAAGACAGGGATAGTGAATGATCTGTGATTTTTTTTCTGTGGCTTTTATAACCTAAGTGTGTTGCCTAAGATGTAGCACGTATCCATTTGACTGTTGTGGATGTTAATTCCAGCTTCTCCAGCCCTGTTTGGGTGTACGAATGAAGGTGTTGTTGCTCTCTCATAGACTTTAATGGTCATCGGCGATCATCTATCATCGTCCATCGAATATCTTGTCGATGATGGCCGACTATCGACCATCGACCGATGTCGATAGCCAACGTAATCGCTCAACACTATTGATGATATATCGATTTTTTGTGACGGTAGTGAAGAATTATTTAAGGACTTTGTATCTAGACTCAATGACAATGAAATTGGGATGAAATTCACCTTTGAAATTAATCGAGAGAAAATGAATTTTTTGGATCTCCAAATTATGTTGGATGAAAACAAGCAGATTCAGACAAAAATATTTCGGAAAAATACGGCTACCAGTAGTTTGTTAACTTTTCTAGCTGGCATCCACCTTCCCTAAAGGAGGTAATTCCCATATGCCAATTTCTTAGGGCTCGTAGGAACTGCTCTACATTAGAGGCTTTCAATGAAGAATTTATAAAGCTAAATTCATGTTTTCAGGCAAGAGGTCATCCAAAAACATGTTTGAGGAAGGCGTTTAATAGGGCTTTGACTAGTGACAGAGGACATTTATTAATCAGTAAACAAAAGAAGGAAAAAATTTATTTAATTCATTTTATAGGTACCTTCGATGATAGAGCTAATAAAATGAGAGGTGTACTTAGAACACACTGGCACATTCTACAAGCAGATCGGGTACTCTCTGAGGTGATTCCAAAATATCCGAGTGTCACATATAGAAGAGGAAAAATCTTACGGATGAATTTGTGCATAGTCACTTTGAGGGAGATAGCAAAAAAACATGGTTACAGTCTCTGATGGTAGGCTCATATCCCTGTGGCAACTGTTCATTCTGTCCATTTATATGGAAAACTAAAGAATTTGTTAATCCCATTGATAAGAGAAGATTTGAGATAAGACAAATGATCAACTGTAAAACCAGAGGGGTGATTTATGGGGCTATGTGTACCTGCCCCAAGATCTAGGTGAGAAAAACGATATAGGAGTTTCGTCGTCGGATCTCGAAACATCTGAGTACTATTAAAACTAGAGGTGATACTCCCCTAGCGAGACACATTTTGGAAGTACATAATGGTGAAATAGAGGTGCTAAAATGTTCGGGCATCTGTGTGAAAAAGCTAGGGGAAAGAAAGGGCGATCTGGATATAGATTTATTATAGGAAGAGGCAAGATGGATATATAGACTCAATACATTGAACCCCAATGGCCTAAATGAAGGCTTTTCATTTTCAGCATTTATTTAATCCTGCTGAGTCCCTATATAATTTTTGAAGTAACATAATTTATGTGATAAAGTATGGTCAGTGGTATAAGCATGGTTGAATATATGACTATAGGAGCACCAGAGTTCACATACTTTTTTTTTTTCCTCTCCCCTTGCCCCTCCTGCCCCCTCCGCCCCCTTTTGTCCCTCAATTTCCCAGTATTTTGCAATGATGATAAGTATTAATTACATGAGGCCACAGATGTGTTAGCAACCAAATCATATAATATATACACTTACGTTGTTATGACAAGACACAGTTCGGGAGTAAGTTACTATCTATTTATGTATACATTTATTATTTCTACCGACTGTGTAGATTTTGTGCTAACTATGCAAATACAATAGAGCATGAATGTACTAGCATTTCTGCACATTTCTATTGTAACGTAATGAATTAGGTAACTAGCTGAGACCTGTAAGAAAGAATATTTAGTGGGGAAAGTGGGAGGTGAAATTGCAGGAGGGGGTGGGAAAATCCTAAGGCTTGTAGCTGTATTAAAGTGAATATGTATCTTAGATACAGAGGGGAAGAGGTTTATGGGAAGGGACAAAGTACAGTATAATGGAGTACATATTCCCAATGAATATGCATATGAGACATAGAGGGGAAAAGGTTTATGGGAAGGGACAAAGTTAGCAGTGTGTTTTAAATGTAATACCTATTTCGCTTAGTCCATTCTAGGTGAGCCACGCAGACGCAATAATGTGAGAGAAGCTGGACGGAAGTCCATCACAGTTAGGGCAGAAATGTCCATTGGTACAGTGAGCAGGCATGGGCGGCATGGTAAGATAGGGCACAAGCCCGCTATGGAGATGGTGAAATTGCCTGAGGAATGTTGTTTATAAGAACGCAGCAGCAGTAAATAGTTCCAGTATGCATGCATGCAGGAGAGTAAAAGGAGGAATGGGTATTGTTGAATCTCTGGTGGCCAATTGGTGAGCACCTGAATAGGGTGTGTACCTAAGATGATATAAAAGGAAATGAGCTAGACCACATGGGACCGGGCCTCTGTCCCCTGATGAAGCCATTTAGTTGGTGAAACAGGTTGGGGAGGTCAGGCATGACATTTTAATTTGTGATTTCTAGTGAGGAAGGTACTCACCAGCATTGGCAGCAACACCTAGTGGCCATCCAATCAGTGCAAAGCAAAGAGAAGTGTTAACGTCATCGCTGAGGTGTAGGGCTCTTGTTGGCTGCTAAAATCACATGACCATGTTATATATATTTCAATGTATTGCTTTGTGAACGGCATTTTCAGCTCACTCTCTGTGTTGTACAGAATGCTCTTTGTTAGTTAGCTAGCATTTTCCTCTCCACAGACATTAATAGTCAGGGAATTTGTTATTGCTGGCTGCATCTTTACCACACCCATAAGCCGTTATTTGGTGACATTTGCAGGGGCTCACATAACGCCTAAGTCTCATGTTCATGGAGATATATATATATATGCTTTATACAGAGTGTTTGGATTTGCTAAATCATACTCAGTGTGCCCATGAGTTCAGTTTTTTCTGTGTTTTGTATCCACTCCTTCTTTTGGCTACCTAATCATCAGACATTCCTGATTCAAACAAAGGACCATGTCTTACTGGGCTTATGGCTTCTCCGAAGACATAATCGGTTGTGTTTGTCTCTTTCATTCCTTCTGACAGATTAAAAGAAGAGGAAAACCAAACATAGTAGCAACGTCACAGAGTGGTGGAGGGTGGAAACAGCATTAGGAAACCAGAGGGTTGTTGAGTGAGATAGTGGTCAGTTGGCAGCAGCTTGAGTAGGCCACAGAGTGGCACAATGACATAGTGTGGAGGTGGCGGCAAAATGAGTAGGTCACAGAGTGTCACAATGACAGATTGTGGAGGAGGAAGCAACATGAGTAGACCACAGAGTGGCACAATGACAGATTGTAGAGGTGGCAGCAGTATGAGTAGGCCACAGAGTGGCACAATGACAGGTTGTGGAGGTGACAGCAGCATGAGTAGGCCACAGATTGGCACAATTACATAGTGTGGAGGTGGCGGCAGCAACAGCATCAGGATGGAGAGTGGCACAATGACATAATTTTGAGGTGGCGGCAGCTAGGTGACAGAGAGTGACATGATGACATAGCCTGGCAGCCAAAAGTGCAGGCAGCCACTGAAAACTAAACTGAAAATGGCGTGTCGAACTAGAACTAAAACTCTACTGGAACAAACAGTAAAATGTTCGGTTCGGTTCGAGTTCTTAAAATTCAAGAAGTTCTACTAAAATTTAACTTTTCTAGAACAGTTCAATCAACACTATCTGCAGCACTTTACAATTTATAGGGTATAACTGCAGACAAAAAACAAACATTGCACAGTAAAAACTTATAGATCAGACACAAGGTGTGAGGGCCCTGTTCGCAAGAATTTATAATCTATGTGGGAATAAGGGTGAGACAAAAGGTGAGAAGTGCCTGGTTTACATATTGATCCAGCCTTCTTTCATAAATACTGGGTTATTTACCTAAAAGTGGATGAACCTACCACCCATATCAGACATCGCTATACTGACAGGACAACTATATACAGACAAAGTGCCTGTGTAGGTGATATCAGAGATGTGACAGAAAGTCTACTCTTGCCTAATCCGCTATCTCTCTGCTAATTCTTTTCTCGACCCTCTACAATCAGGTTTTAGGGGTCTTTCCACAGAAGATGTATGAAACTATGAGGGTTGTGATTGTACGGGGTAGCATGCTCCAGAAAACTGGTGCAGCACGTGTAAAGTCTTGGAGAAAGACCTGGGAGGTTCGAATGATTAAGGCATGTGATCGAAAATCATCTGCAAAGCGTAAAGTCCTGGTAGTGTGGTAGGTAGAAATGAGAGTGGAGATGTAGAGGTGGGGTGCAGCATTGTGGAGAGCTTTGTGGGTGTGAGTGATTAGTTTATGTTGTATTCTGTACTGTATGGGGAACCGGTTCAGTGACTGACACCCGGCAGAGGCAACAGAATAGTGGCTAGAAAGAAAGATGAGCCTGGCTGCTGCATTCAGGATGGTTTGGAGAGGAGAGAGTTTACTAAGAGGGAGACCAGTAAGCAAGGAGCTGCAGTAATCAAGACAAGAATAAGAATAAGAGCAACAATGAGAGTCTGAGTTGTTTCCACAGTGAAAAAAGGACGGATTCTGGAGATTTTCTTGAGGTGCTGGTGACAGGAGCGGGTAAAGGATTAAATATAGGGGGTAAAGGACACATAAGAGTTTAGTATAACCCCAAGACATTGGGCCTGCTCTCTAAGAGTAAAGATAGTACCACACACTGATACAGAAATAGTAGGGTGGGTTTGGTTAATAGATTGCAAAATGACAAGAAGTTCAGTTTTAGTGAGGTTTGGTTTGAGATAGAGAGAGGACATGATGTCAGAGACAGCGGACAGTCACTGGTGTTTTGTAGCAGGGCAGGGGTAATGTTATAGGAAGAGGTGAATAAATTGAATATAATTAGCATAGAGATGGTACTGGAAGCCAAATCTATTGATGATTTATGCAGAAGGGGCTGTGTGGAGATAAAGAGAGGACCTAGAAGTATGAGGAAGAGAAGAAGTAGTACCTGCAAATGAGACACAAAGAGCATTTAGAGAGGTAGGATGAGAGCCAAGCGAGAGCGGTGTTATGGAGGCCAATGGTGTTGAGCATTCTGAGGAGAAGTTGGTAATCTACAGTGTCAACACTGCAGAGAAATCCAGAAAAAGCAACAATGAGTAGGTGCCCTAAGATTTAGCTGTGAGGAGATCATTTGAAACTTTAGCTACAGCAGTTTCTGTGGAGTGTAAAGTGCGGGAACCTGATTGTAGAGGGTCGAGAAAAGAGTTACCAGAGAGTTAGCAGAGTAGGTGAGAGTAGACCAAGCGTTCTAAGAGTTTAGAGATGAATAATATAATAATAATAATAATCTTTATTTATATAGCGCCAACATATTCCGCAGCACTTTACAATTTGGAGGATGTAGGTACAGACAAAAGCAATACATTGCACAATGAAAAGCTACTTACAGATGAGACACAGGGTGAGAGGGCCCTGCTCGCAAGAACTTACAATCTATTAGGGTGTATGGGTGAGACGAAGGGTAAGAAGTGCTAGATTTACAATGGTCCAGCCATATGACATAAATATGGGGTTGTTATACGTAGTATTTGGATGAACCTGCCACCCCAAACAGTACATCTATATACAGTTAAGTGCCGAAAATGAGATAGTGCGCTAGGGAGTGTGAGGGGGAGGGGGGGGAGCATTAGGGAATCTGGTGGGCCAGAGTGAGAAGATGTATTCTCAGGGCCCTTTTAAAGCTATGAGAGTTCTGAGTGTGCCTGATCGCCCGCGGTAGCATGTTCCAGAGAACTGGTGCCGCACATGTGAAATCTTGGAGATGGGCATGGGAGGTTCGGATGATTGATGAGTGTAACCTGATATCATCAGCAGAGCGGATAGAGCGGGAAGGGTGGTAGACAGAGATGAGGGAGGAGATGTAGGGAGGAGCTGCGTTGTGGAGAGCTTTATGAGTGAGAGTGATGAGTTTATGTTGTATCCTGTACTGGATAGGCAACCAGTGCAGTGACTGACACAGGGTAAAGGCATCAGTATAGCGGCTGGAAAGAAAGACAAGCCTGGCTGCTGCATTCAGGACAGATTGGAGAGGGGAGAGTTTGCACAGAGGGAGATCGATAAGCAGGGAGTTACAGTAGTCGAGACGAGAATGAATAAGAGCAACAGTGAGAGTTTGAGTTGTTTCCACAGTGAGAAAAGGACGGATTCTGGAGATGTTCTTGAGGTGCAGGTGACAGGAGCGGGCAAGGGCCTGGATATAGGGGATGAAAGACAGATCGGAATCTAGTATAACCCCAAGACAGCGGGCCTTCTGCCTAGGAGTTATGGTGGTGCCACACACTGAGACAGAAATGGGAGGGTAAGGTTTGTTAGTAGATGGTGGGATGACTAGAAGTTCAGTTTTAGTGAGGTTTAGTTTAAGATACAGGGAGGACATGATGTCAGAGACAGCAGACAGGCAGTCACTGGTGTTTTGTAGCAGGGCAGGAGTGATGTCTCAGGAGGTGGTGTATAATTGGGTGTCATCCGCATAGAGATGGTACTGGAAGCCAAATCTGCTGATGGTTTGTCCAATGGGGGCTGTATAGATTGAAGGGTAGGTTAGAGACTGGTCGGTAATTAGCAGCGCAGGATGAGTTCAGAGTGGGCTTTTTTAGAAAAGGAGTTATGATGGAGTGCTTAAAAGAGGATGGAAAGATCCCAGTGGAGAGAGAAAAGTTACAGATTTTAGTTAGGTAAGAGAGGACAGCTGGAGAAATAGACTGGACAAGGTCGGAGGAAATAGACTCACTAAAGCAGATAGTGAGGTGATCAGACAAGAGAAGTCTGAATGTTTCTTTTTTTGTCATCAGGTCACGTGCTGAGTGCAGACTAGAGGACGTGCAGGGGTTCAGGATGGGTATTACTTTGGGACTGAGATATGATGTTTTGCTAGACACTGTTGATTTTTCTTTGAAGTGAATGGTTATGTCTTCAGCACAGAGGTCAATGACCAAGGCCTGAGCTTTAGGCCTCAGGAAGGAGTGGAAAGTGTCATACAATTGTTTTTGGTTACTATGTAATGTTGAGATGAGGATGGTGACATTTTCTTTAGCACAGTGAAGGTCAGTGTGGTAAGTTCCAAGAAGAATTTGTAATGAGAAACGTCTTTGACTTTCTCCACAGATGTTCAAGACACCTGGAACATTGTCGCTGCAGAAAACACGTGTGAGTTGTCTGCAGAGGCTGCTGATGTCTACCACTGGTGGTGCAAATCTGTCCAGGGTATGGACAGTGTTTCATTATATTGTTTTTTAGCCAGGTCAGGACAGGAGACTGAGGAAATTGGGGACAGTGAGGACTGTAGAGTGTCTATGAGTTCCTGAGTGTTTATGGAGTGGAGATTTCTGAAAGTGTGACAGCAGGTGTATCTAGCGAAGGCTAAGAATTAGTGATAGTGAATGAGATAGGGTTATGATCAGAGATTGCATAAGGAGAATTGGTAAGGTCAGAAATTGAGCAGAGATGACAGAAGACCAGATCAAGTGACTTCTCATCCATGTGGGTGGAAGAATTTATAAATTGTGAGAGACCAAGAGAAGATGTTAGGAAAATAAACTGAGAGGCTGAAGAAGATAAGGGGTCATCAATAGGGATGTTGAAATCACCCATGATGAGAGTGGGTATTTCAACAAAGAGGAAGTGAGGGTGCCAAGCAACGGAATGATCAAGAAACTGGTGCTATATAACCACCACTCTTACAGAAAATGACCAAAAGACTCTGAAGGTATAGACCTCAAAGGAGGGGAAACTGTGGGAAGCTGCAGCAGGAATGACTTGGTATGTGAAGTGTGGAGCAAGTAGTATGCCGACTCCTCCACCCTGCCTGTTCTCAGGTCTGGGGATGCAGGTGAAGTGTAGGCTACCATAGGTGAGAGCAGTAGGGGAAGCATTGTCAGATTGTTGAAGCCATGCTTCAGTGAGAGCTAGCAGGTTGAGGGAGTTAGAGAGGAACAAGTTATGAACAGCAGTGAGTTGTTATAGACAGATTGAGAGTTCCAGAGCACACATTTAAAAGGGGCAGAAAAAGATGTGCAATAAATAGTACATAGATTAACAGGGTTTCGGTGGAATGCAGAAGAGGAGGTGGGATTAGCAGTAAAGGAAGATAGGCAAGGGTTAGGGAGATGTCTCCTGCAAGAAGAAGTAGGAGAATGAAAAGTGACAGCAGATTGTCCAGTGACATACATGAGCGACGTTTGTGTTGCACTATGAAAGAGAGTGATTTGGAGTAGTTAAACTAAGTAGTGCATGGGACTTGAGTATTGTATAAATATATTTATAGAGCTTTCAGTTGCTTTATAATAATGTATAGATTTGAATCCTCTAAAAAATGGTTGCAGATTAAATCTAGCACATACCATCAATAAGGATAAAAAACAAAGATTGAACACAATAAAAAGGCAGAAAAGAAACTAATGCAGGAAGGTTCATGTATTCAGAGCTCCTGATTTCAGAATTCAAGAAGCCAGATGCTCCTTTTATCTGCAGTACACCTGATCAGCAAAGAGTGTACTGAAATGAACATTGTTGCTGGGATACTCTTGAAAAGATGACATTTAGAATCCTTAATAGTGAAGTCTGTAGAGTAGTTTGTCTCTATTTTCTTGCAGATGAAAATGAAGGTGGTTGACAAGCAATAGAACAAGCAGTAGTTACACGATCATGATCTTAAAAGCCCTTGAAATAAGCTGCACATCAGAACAATTCATGACAAGGAGGAAATCTGTGCAGTATGCAGTTTATCACATAACCTAGACATATGTATTCAACCATAATAAAAAATCATAGAAACAGGATTTTCTGTGTTGGAAATATTTCTTCACAGAAAACATCATTCACAACAGTTGTGCCCATCCAAACCACAGCTGAACTTATTTCTTCATATTTTTTTTAGGTTTGCAGGAAGTCTCATTATTCAATCAAGCATAGCTTGTGAAAGAGGATCATTCAGATCACTGAATGCAATGCCTTTTGTCAAGTTGGTTGAACTGGACACCCTAAGATAAATACTGAGTCGGTATTTCGGCTATAAGATAACTGTTACAGCTCATTGCTGTATAAAGTACTACAACATCTCAGCCTCTTATCCTTTTCATTTAACCCCTTGACTGCAGCAATGTTGACTGGGTATCATGGTGGCTAAATTGTTAACACTGCATTGCATTGCTGCGCTAAGGTTCTGGGTTCAAATATCACCAAGGGTACCAACTGCAAGACGCTGGTTTGTTCTCTTTGTGTTTGTGGGGGATTCCTTCAAGTAATCCAATTTCCCCCACACTCCAAAAACATTCTGATAGGCTAATCTAGAATTTAGACTGCGAGCCCCAATGATGACAGGGACATTTGTGATTAATGACAATCTTTGTAGAGTGCTCTGAAATACAATGCTGCTATATGAATGAATAAACTAAATACATTGATACTAAATTCAATCACATAGGCATAAAACAAGGATATTCATTCTACGGTATAAAAAGTTTGGTTCTTTGGCGACAAGGAAAAAATAAATTCTCTGACTGGGTAAACATGGGTAAAGCAGAGTTTAACTTGACTTGAAATCATTATCTATGTGCTATCTGCTCTTATCTGTAAAGAAAAGCCATTGAACAAGTTTAGATAACTTTCTGTGGCATTATGTCATGGTGTTTTATCTGTCAAGTTTATTTTTGCTACATCTGTACAATACTAACTAAAGTGATTCTCCCAGAACTAGAGTTGCATTTGTACTGGCTCAGCTACAGTCCAATGCTGCTATTGGGTACAGTCCTGCTCTTTCAGGAACAGGAGTGATCTTCGATCACCTCTTGGCCTGACAATTGACTGCCTTGTGGATTTGTTGTATTGCAGGCACAAAGACCGCCTGAAATCTCTGCCAGACAACTCACATTTATAAAGATTGTCCCAAGAGAGAAAATTCATAAACCTCTATTGCACTCAGAGGCATTGACTACCTAGGGTATTAACTGCCTACTTATCTACCTAAAGCCCTACCCATGGCCCTGTACTAAACTCCATCCCTTGCATCCCGTGGAGATCATGCCTGCAGTTTATCTTCTGTGTGCAAGAGAAGGTGTTCAGACCACATATTATGATTCTGAGGGGTATAGGCCACAGCTGTAGGACAAAAGTGTTTTTGTTGTGTAAAAGCAGTAAAACACAAAAAAAAAATACTAATTTGGTATCGCTGTAACATATCGACCTTCTGAGTAAAATGAAAATATCATTTATACCGCAGGATGACCGCTATAAAAATGAAAAAAAAAAAAAAACACTACCGGGATGGCTGTATTTTGTTCATCCTGCCTCCCAAAACCCTTGTAAAAAAGTGATCAAGGTGTCACATGAACCAAATAATGGCAAAAATGAAAATGTCAGCTCATTTCGCAAAAAAGCCCTTAATCAGCTCCAAATACAGAAAAATAAAAAAAAAGTTATGGCTGTCACACTGTGATGACATAAAAACCCATTTTTTTACAAACCAATTTATATTGTGTAAAAGTAATCCTAAAAAATATTTAAAATTTATATAATGTAATTGTACCGACCCACATAGTAAGTGTATCATGCCATTTATACCGCATGGCAAACACTGTAAACCCCCCCAACAAATGGTGGAACTGCACGCATTATTTTTATGTTCATGGCCCTAAACTAACTAAAACCGTGAAACACCTGTTTCACCTGTTCTGGTACTTTGAAAGCTCTGTAAATGCCCTGCCATGTACCCAAACAGCAGTTTACAACCACACATAGGGTATTGACGAACTTGGAAGGAATTGCGTAACACATTTTGAGGTACTTTTTTTACCATGCTTCCTTGTAAAAATGAAACATTTTCAGCTAAAACTGCATTTTATTGGAAAAAATTAAATTTGTTATTTTCACGACCTAACGCTGAAAAAAAAAATTCTGACACCTGTGGGGTTGATATACTCACTGCACCCCTAGATATATTCCTTAAGTGGTATAGTTTCCAAAATGAGGTCTTTTTAGGGGTGATTATTACGTTTTTTAACCTTATGGTGTCTGCAAATCTGTAATTGCGCTTCACATATAGCCTAATGAAAATGAGATCCCAAAGTCCAGTAGGTGCTCCTCCTATTCTGAGGATTGTGCTTGAGTCAAATAGCACACTATGGGATACCTATAAAAACAGCAGAATAGAAAGAATCTATATTAAAGGGGATGTATCGCTTCTTTAGTTCGACTGATTCATACTGCTCTCAGCTTCTCAACTCTAGAAATGCAGGGGTGTTTCTTCCCCTAATAAATAAGAACGAAAAAACAGCTCACCATATCCTCCTCATGGAAAACAGACTGGGGATTCCTCGGTGCACGAACCAATCACCCGGCCACAAGTGCAGCAAATCCAGGAAACTACGTGAAAGAGGTGGTTCAGCACTCCATAGGTAAAAAACATATACTTTATTGTCCCATAGTAGAAAAAATAAAATCAATGAACAAACATAGTGAAGCTATTTGACGCGTTTCGGGTCTACATTGCAAAAAGGACCCTTAGTCATAACATAGCTAGCTCGAGTATCCAACATGCTTATATAAGCCCATAAACATAAACAGATGTGCATTAACCCCTAATGAGTCAGATCAAAGCATATGAGAGAATGTCCTAATTGGAAGATATACATATCTTAATATCCAAAATGATCATGAAAAAAACACACATACAGTTAGATCCATATATATTTGGACACTGACACAAATTTTGTTTTTTGTACCTGTTTACTGAACATATTCAAGTTATAGTTATGTAATGGACATGACATAAAGTCCTGACTTTCAGCTTTCATTTGAGGGGACCCACATTCAAATTGGTTGAAGGTTTTAGGGTTTCAGCTCCTTAACATGTGACTCCTGTTTTTAAAGGGACCAAAAGTAATTGGACAAATGAAATAATTGTAACTAAAATGATAATTTCTAATACTTAGTATAAACCCTTTGTTGGCAATTATGGCCTGAAGTCTAGAACTCGTGGACATCACCAAACGCTGTGTTTCCTGCTTTTTAATCTCTGTCAGGCCATTACTGCAGTAGTTTTCAGTTGCTGTTTGTTTGTGGCCTTTCTGTCTGAAGTTTAGTCTTTAACAAGTAAAATGCTGCTCAGTTGGATTGAGATCAGGTGACTGACTTGGCCAGTCACGAATATTCCACTTCTTTGCTCTAATAAACTCTTGGGCTGCTTTGGCTTTATAATTTGGGTCATTGTCCATCTGTATTATGAAACGCCGACCAATCAGTTTGGCTGCATTTGGCTGGATTTGAGCACACAGTTTGTTTCTGAATACTCTCCAGGATGTAGGTGTTTCAATATCCAAATCTACCATAAAGAGAAGACTGCATGAAAGTAAATACAGAGGGTTCACTGCACAGTGCAAGCCACTCTTAAGCCTCAAGAATAAAAAGGCTAGATTGGACTTTGCTAAACAACATCTAAAAAAAGCCAGCACAGTTCTGGAAGAACATTCTTTGGATGGATGAAACCGAGATCAACCTCTACCAGAATGATGGAAAGAAAAAAGTATGGTGAAGGAATGGTACAGCTCATGATCCAAAGCATACCACATCATCTGTTAAACATGGTGGAGACAGTGTGATGGCTTGGGCATGCATGGCTGCCAGTGGCACTTGGTCACTAGTGTGTATTGGTGATGTGACACAGGACAGAAGCAGCCAGATGAATTCTGAGGTATTCAGAGACGAAATGAGAGCTCAAATGCAGCCAAACTGGTCGTTGTTTCATAATACAGATGGACAAGTACCCAAAACAAAAAGCAAAGCAACCCAGGAGTTTATTAAAGCAAAGAAGTGGAATATTCGTGAATGGCCAAGTCAGTCACCTGATCTCAACCCAAATGAGCAGCATTTCACTTGTTACAGATTAAAATTCTGACAAACCCCACCAACAAACAGCAACTGAAAACCACTGCAGCAAAGGCCTGGCAGAGCATTAAAAAAAAGGAAACACAGCGTTTGGTGATGTCCGCGAGTTCAAGACTTCAGGCCATAATTGCTAACAAAGGGTTTATAACTAAGTATTAGAAATTAACATTTTATTTACAATTATTTCATTTGTCCAATTACTTTTGGTCCCTTTAAAAACAGGGAGTCACATGTTAAGGAGCTGAAACTCCTAAAACCTTCAACCAATTTGAATGTGGGTCCCCTCAAATGAAAGCTGAAAGTCAGGACTTTATGTCATGTCCATTACATAACTATGACTTGAATATGTTTCAGTAAACAGGTACAAAAAACAAAATTTGTGTCAGTGTCCAAATATATATGGACCTAACGGTATTATAACTAATGAATTAATACACATATAAAAGATCAGATCTATAGTTTAAACCATTTGGAAAGCATGTGTTGAGGGATAGAATCCAAAAGGCTTCTTTATCTAATAAACGCTTTCTCCAATGCCCACCACTAGTGGGACGATTAACCCTTTCTAGAGCTTTAACCCTTAGGCTTACCATAGAGCCAGAATGTATATCTCGAAAATGTCGGGACGCTCCTGAGACGGATCTAAGACCAATGTGTTCAATGTCACAGATATGTTCCCTTATTCTAGTGAAAAGAGCCCGGGTAGTACACCCAATATATTGTACATCACATTCAGTACAGTAAATCATGTATATGACATATGTTGAATGACAATTAATAAATGTTTTTATAGAATATTGTTGTCCTGTTGAACTGGAAGAAAAAAATGCACATTTGTCCATATACGGACACAAAATGCTTCTGTTCACACCGCACTTAAAACAGCCCTTAAATTTCAACCAAGAAGAAGTGTTTTTGATTGGACAATACAAACTGAGTGAAAGAGAATTACGCAAAGTATATGCTCGTTTGGATACAAAACTACAACCCTTTTCTAATATATCTTTCAAAACAGGATCAGTACACAAAATAGGTATATATTTTTTAACCAAATTTACAATTTGATTATATTGTTTACTATACCGTGTACTGAAATATGCATTTGTTTTAAAATTATCCTGAGATTTTTTAACTGTGTTTCTTCCCCTCCCAGCTGGGTGACATCATCCCCCTTTCACTGTTCATGCTGGCTCCCGAGACTCCACCCCCTCCCATCTCGGAGGTCACATGTCACTGGGTCTCTCCCAATGCAGTTTTATTTTGTTAGAGCTTTATACATACAACAGGCTGCATTCAATCTAGACTCAGCACTGATCTCGTCTCCTTTCACAGCTGGAGATTTTTTACAGTTGAATCCAGCTTTCTATGAACTGCACAGATCTCCCTTCTATGCAGGAGAGGCAGGGATCGATTCACAATTGTGCTGTTTCCTCATTATAGAAGCCCTGCAGTGTAATTCTGTTTCTTCTGGCTGTGTAGAGTGAAAATGTGCCGGTCCCTTACTTTGAGTGAAAGGTAGGAATGCAAGCTCTGTGAATACAGCTGACCGGGGGCTGAACAGAATGTAAATGAACTCTCAGCTAGTGAAATGCAAGGAGGAGGGATCCGACCAGCACTGGATATCAGTGTAAACAGAAACAGAAGATAAGGAAAACTGTGAATACAAGACAGCTTTGCTAATGACATCTAATTGCAAAGTTACTTGTTTTCACTGTCCCCTTATTCTGAAGACCATTTATTGAAATGATATAATCCCTTTAAGTTACATTTTCCTGTTATCATTTATCATGTTCCAGTATATAATGAATAAAAATTGAAAACCTGCAAAAAAAAGTGAAATTTTTAAATTTCACCTCTTCTTTTCTTTAATTTCTGTGAAAGCCTTTAAGGGTTAACAAACTTTCTCAAGGGGTGCAGTTTCTTTGGCGGAGTCATTTATGGGGGCAGGCTCCTTAAAGAAACATCAGAACTGAACTGGTTCTTAAAAAAAAATCGGTGTTGCAAAATTTCTTGAAAACTTTAAAATTTGGTACAAAATTTAAGAGCTACCGAAAGTCCGAAATAAATAAAAGAATTTTTAATAAGTGATGGCTACATAAAGGAGACTGATGTAGAGGTTCATTATTTACTATTTTGTAGGGTCCTACATGTAGAAATGTTTAAACTTTGAAAATGGCAAATTTTTTGAAATTTACACAATATTTTGCTATTTTTCACAAATAAACAAGGATTGTATCAACCATTAACTGTTAAGTGTGATGTATCACAAAAAAATAATGAATAGGTAAAACCATTAAAAAGTTATTCACTGATAAAGTGAGACATGCCAGATTTTAAAGAAAGGGCTTGGTCCTTAAGTGCCCCTTGACCCCGAGGCTTGGGAGATCCTGACAGCATCTCACACATGAATGCTTGGATGCTGCATTTCCTGCAACATAATCCATGCATCCAGGCAATCAAAAGAACAGCAGTTATTGGGTGGCCAACCTCCTTGATCCACGTTACAAAGAGAAAGTCAGCACTTTCCTTCCACCCACACAAATTGACAGTCAAATGCAGGAACTTGAAACCGTGCTCATTGATCAACTCGAGACATCTGTTGCGTCTGCTTAACATTCTAATGTCACAGTGAAACAATGTCAGCAGTAGAGTGTCAAATAGCCGTAGCACTAGCAGCAGCAGCAACAGCAGGCATTGTGGCAGAAGCATAATGGGTGACCTTTTGCAATTGTTATTTACCACCTCACCAATGCCTGTAATGAAGGGCATAAATCAGACACACAGAGACCGCCTTAAAACCATGATCCACGACTATCTGCGGCTCAACACCGATGTTTTTGGACACGTACCGGACTTTTGGGTGTCCAAAATGGATGAATGGCCCGAGCTTACTTGGCACGCCATAGAAGTGTTATCCTGCCCAGCAGCCAGCGTCATCTCAGAACGGACCTTCAGCATAACTGACAAACGTAAACAGCTTTCCCCTGAGAATGTGGATCACTTGACTTTTATCAAAATGAATCAAGCGTGGATCTCTGATGATTCTGTTGCCTCAGTTGCAGAGGTCACCGATTCGTAGCAGGTCTACTTCACAATGTGAACTACACATTTCTCTTGAAAAAGAAATGGTCCTATTGAAAAAAATTCTGCTGGTTTTTGGGTCAGGCTACTGTGAATGGGGTGCCAGGGGTGCTAATAGGGCATTACTCTTGTCAGGGGCCCTAATCAAAAAGGGGTCCAGTGATAGCTTAAAAATAGGAACTAATAATGGGTGGTGGCCCCAATTGATTTAGCTTAATGGGGCCCTGAAATGGTTGATAGATGATTGACAGCAGCCCTGGCTACCACCACACCCACTCTAACTACAGCACACATGTTCTTTGGCCCTGGTGCAAAAAGGCATAGGGGGCTCCTGCCAGTTACCATGTGCAATTTCCAATACCGGCGTCTTCTTACGTGTCAAAGGGACCCATAGCAGCTGCTACTGCTGCACCTATTATAGCTACACAGTCCACATCTTTTCCGTTCTTTTCCACAGTTTTGGAGGAGCAGCCAGTATACCAGACCGGTTTCCTCCATAAGACCCTATTTCACAGATAGTCAATAGAAACATTTTTGTTTATAATTCTAGTTGCCAATAGGAAATCATAGGGATTTAAGAACTCTTGTGATTTACTTTCTTTGAAGTACAGTTTTTCAATAAGAGACTGTGAAGCAATCTTCCAGACCTTTTTAATATTTATATTTTTGAACATGGCCTGTCATTGCTTGGTCGTTTCATTTCTGTGCGTCTCATTTCTGAAGAACGGCACCAATCTGTTCTTTGGTGGTTCATACACCCTGCATTCAGAGGTTTTAACTCCTCTTCCTCTCAGTCACGGCCACAAATATGGTCATCATCCTCATCCGTCCAAACTGAAGTAAAGTCAGGCCAAATGTCACCCAATAAACAGACCCCACTGGATAATCCATATTCTGAAGACCTCTTTGATAACACAACGCGGTTGGGGTTACAAGGCATTTCAAAAGATCAAGAGGATGATTTTGTCTGCTCTGATGCCCAATCGCTGTTGCCCTCAGAGAAGGAGAAGGAAACAGGTTCCTCTCTTTCAGCTGGACTTGCCATGTTAAGGTGTGAAAATGACAAATACAAGAGGCAAAAGGCGTGGAACCCAGTCTATGTTCTCCCTTGCTTTACATGAAGTTCTTCCTTTGTCAACATACATGGGCATCTACAAGAAGGTCGACATTGTGTACATTAAGGGTATGGGCACCATACAAAAAGGCATGCCACCTAAATGCTATCATGGCAAGACTGGAAGGATCCACAATGTTAAACAGCATGCTGTGGGTATAATTGTGAACAAGCAGATCAATGGTAAAACTCTTGCCAAAAGAATCAACATCTGTGTGGAGCACATTCACCACTTCTAGAGCAGAGAGAGTTTCCTTCTGCACATCAAGGAAAACGATAGGAAAAAAAGGAAGCCAAGGAGAAAGGCACTTGGGTGGAACTGTAGCATCAGCCTGATTGCCAAGTGAAGCTCACTTCGACCCAACTTATGGAAAGGAACCTGAACTCCTTGATCCCATTTCCCAACAAGTTTATGTGACAATATCCTTTGTAAAATACTCCATTGTTGCTTAAGCATAAGGTTGTAATGGTGCTTCCTAAGGCTTTTTCGAATTTCATATGGAGTGGCAAGCGCTCTCGTATAGGCATAAATTTCTCAAGCGCTGCCCAGGTCTTGACTGTCTTCTGAGGAAGGCTCACGGTCTTAGCTCAAATCTTCCGTCATTCGCACACTGCTTCGGCCCAACTGTCAACGTTGCTGCCTCATCTGGACCTCCCCATCAACCATCTGTATTTCTTAGTGCAAATTTTATTGGGAATGTCCATAAGGGCATTTTGGCTGGTTTTATAATCATGCTGCTTTAAAAGACAGCGATACTCAATGTCCTATTCAGAAAAATCTTGTTTGAAATTTTTTCCTGCAAATTTTATTCTGATGGTCAGTACAGGCATTTTTGCTGATTTTGTGGTCAGGTCACGGTAAAAGACACCAATAGTAAAGGTCGTATTCAAAAAAGCTTAATTCACATACTCTTTTATTCTTGCTAATTTTATTGAGTCCCCGAAAGGTCTTTTTTGCTGCTTTTGTGGTTATGCTGCTGTAAAAGATAACGATAGTCAATGTCCTATTCAGAAAAATCTTGTTTGAAATAGTCATTTCTTCCTTCCAATTTGATGGTTAATGAGGGCATCTGTGATGGTTTTGGGGTCATACCACTGTAAAAGACACCAAAAGAAAATGTCATATTAAATCAAAGCTTATTTCACATACTCATTTCAAATTTTACATTTCTCAAGGCAATAAAAAATAAACAGTGGTTACTGGGTGGCCACCCTCCTTGATCCACGTTCCAAATCAAAAGTCAGCAACTTCCTTCCACCCACTCAATTTGACAGTAGAATGCAGGAATATGATACAGGGCTCATAGACCAACTGGAGACATCTATTGCGTCTTATTCACATTCTACTGTCACAGGGGAACAACATCATCAACATGACAGCAGTAGAATGGCAAGTAGCTGTAGTAGCAGCAGCATTGGAAAAATCTTGTTTGAAATAGTCAATTTCTTTGTGCAGATTTTTATTCTGAGGGTCCATAAGGGCATCTGTGCTGGTTTTGGGGTCATGCTGCAGTAAAGGACAACAATAGTCATGTCCTGTTCGCTAAAATATTGGTTCAAATACTTATTTCTTGTGGCAAATTTTATTCTGAGGGTCCGTAAGGACATCTGTGCTGATTTTGGGGTCGTGCCACTGTAAAAGACACCAGTAGTAAAGGTCATAATGAAAAAAAGCATATTTCACATGTATTAAGGCAATCAAAATGAACAGCAGTTACTGGGTGGCCACCCTCCTTGATCCACGTTACAAATCAAAAGTCAGCAATTTCCTTCCACCCACACAAATTGACAGTAGAGTGCAGGAATTTGAGACAGGACTCATTGACCAACTGGAGACATATGTTGCATCTTCTTCATGTTCTAATGTCACGGTGGAACAACATCAGCAACGTGACAGCAGTAGAATGGCAAGTAGCTGTAGCAGCAGCAGCAGCATTGGAGAAATTCTTGTTTGAAATAGTCAATTTCTTCTTGCAAATTTTTATTCTGAGGGTCTAGAAGGGCATTTTTGATGGTTTTGGGGTCATGCTACTTTAAAAGGGGCACCAAGGGTGCCAATAGGGCAGTACTCCTGTCAGGGGCCCTAATAAAAAAAAGGGGCCCAGTTATTTCTTAAAAATAGGAAGTAGTAATGGGTGGGCACCCCATCTGATTTAGCTGCATGTGGCCATGAAATGGTTAATAGATGACTGATGGCAGCCCTGGCTCCCACTGCACCCACTCTAATTACGGCCCTGTCAGCTGAAGCTGAAGCTCTGTGTTGCCCGTTGGGATGTTCTTGCTGCCACCACATATGACCTGTTCTTGGTCCCTGATACAAAAAGTGATAGGGGGCTTCTGTCACTTACCATGTGCCATTTCCAATACCGATGTCTTTTTATGTGTAAAAGGGGCTCCATAGCAGCTGCTACTGCTGTACCTGCTGTGGCTACGCCGTCCACATCTTTTTGGTTAGCCGTTGAAAGGAATGAATTATTTTAGCCTGTGAATTTTTTTCTGTGACTCTTAGAGCCTAATTGTCTGGACTAAGATATACCACGTATCCAGTTTACTGTTGTGGTTGGTAATTCCAGCTTTTCCTCACCTGTTTGGGTATAACAATGAACCTGGTTATCCGCTCCCATTTACTTTAATGGGAATCGACGATTGATCGTGATCATAAATCAGCGCAATATTTCTCAAAATCGGCAATCGCCGAGATCTCGATGTTTTTTCTGATCGCTCATCACTAATTATAACAAATTATAATTCATAAAATAAAACATTTTTTTTTTTACTTGTCAATTTCAACAGTCCTTGAATTAATTTCACATCTTTAATGGAATTATTTTCACTTATAGTCAAATACTAAGTTAGAGCTGAGGTCATGATTTAGTGTGTTTTTCAAAATAAACATATTTTATCAATAAGAACATCAGACAAGTTAAAAAAAAATAGTAATTACCCAAATGCCAAAAAAATGCTTTTATTTCCCCTTCAAACACTGACAACTAATCTGAAAAATGTAGTTTTTATAAACGGCAACTTGAAAACCCACATGACATCTGCGTGTTCACAGAGGACACAGAGATTTGCAATGTACTTGCTGAACAACTACATAATAAATCAGCCATTTTTGTTTTAAATGAGCTGTCAGTAATAGTTCAAATCAGTTCCAAAATAAAGTATAAAGCACATCAACTGCTGTGACAAGAGAACCGTGGAGAGCTCAAGAAGATAGGTAGGGGACATGAGACAGAAAATAGTCATAACATGTAAATTCACTTTATTTTTTTTACATTTTTGTACTTCAGCCAATTGAAAAACAAATTACAAATCAAAAAAGGTTTTAAAAAATTTTATGACATTGTGTCAACTACGTTATCGGGTCGAAGCGATTTTGGCAAATTAACATGCCAAAGGCCAATAAAATAATCGCCGATGACCATTTAAAGTCTATGGGAGAGGAACAACACTTCATTCTTACACCCAAACAGGAGGAAAGCTGGGGAAAAACATCCAAAAAATAAACTGGATACGGCACATCTTAGGCAAGACAATTAGGCAACAAAAGGCCCAAAAAAAGTCACAGACTATTACTATCCTGTCCTGTACCACAGCGACCCTAAACCTGCAACCCCCAAAAATTAAAAAGTGGAAAACAGATTATTTTTAACCATCATTTTTGTTTTAACGGACATTGACTATCCCGGTCCCGGACCCCAGCAGACCCTTAAACCTGCGACCCACAGATAAAAAAAGGGTGGGAAAAAAATTTGAAAGAAAATGGGTTTAAAGGGTTAATATGGATTAAATGGCAGCCTTCGACTACTACAACAGGGGAATTTTCTATAAAAAAAAGTAAAAAACAATAGCAACAACTGAGCTCTATGCGGGAAACAAGGGGGTAAAATTTAAAGTTATATGGATTAATATGGCGCCTCGCACCCTGACAATGGCCGTAATTTATTATAAAATTTTTTAAAAATTAGAGCTACAATGAACTCTATACACCAAACAGACGCCACGACTGCAATAAGAGTTTTTAAATGTTTATAAGGTTTAAATTATGGCACCCCTTCCGCATCGCTGACAACGGGCCTAATTTTACTATAAAATAATGTTAACGCAATATGCATACAACTGACTCTTTGCGCAAACGGGACAAAACGGCCCGCAGTAAGAGTATTTAAATGTTATATGGATTAATATGGCAGTCTTCACACCACTGACAACAGGTGCAATTTACTATAAAATATGAATAACACAATATGCGCACAACTGAACTCTTTGTGGCAAACAGGTGCATGGACTTTAATAAAACTATTTAAAAGTTATAGGGATAAGTTATCCCGGTTTTTGGGAAACCACTGACACGCAGTGATTCAATAGAACTGAAAAAAACAGGGACAATTTCACCTCCTATCAGAGGTCTGCTGGCCAAAAAAGTGGCAAAAAACAGTTCTTTTACAATTCAAGGTCACAGAACACACTGAGCTGCACAATATCTCCCTTCCTTTCAAAAGCCTCTCCTCTTGTCACACCCCCCACACACACACACACCGCACCTCCCCCGCTCCTCCCTCCCCCCCCCCCCCCCGTGGCTGGACACACCAGAAGATATCTTTAAACTTCTCTAACTAAATAAGAAGTGAAATTCTCTAATCTGACCCCTATTCTAAGCTTATAGCTAGGTGGATGGTTTCTTGTATAGAAGAGACTATCTCTCAGAGCTTTTTAGAACAGCTATTGGTTTAAAGGCCAGACACGTCCTACTTGAAGTGGCATACCAGAAAATGAGCTGAACAGGAAATGCAGTTGCATAGATAAAACGAGGTCACGTGATTTTTGCACCCAAATAGAACCATACACTGGCAAAGTGGTGACGTCGTAAAATCCTCCTCCCCCCCCTCTATCCTCGGAATTAAATTGGCTGGCCCTAAAAATGACAGGAAACGCTGAAAATGGCGTGATAGTAATAGATTATCTGTAAGATTGTCACCTAAACTATCCCGTGATCGGAAATTTCCAATAAGCCTAAAAACCGTGCTGATTTCAATTTTTGCTGATAATATTGCTCATCCCTAGTTTAAAGCATCACATAAAGTAGAGCATAATTAACATTTCCTTTATTTTGTATAAAAATTACACCAGCTTCATTATTAAAGCTTGAACACTTAAGTAAAAATAAGGAAAGTTAGGCTGTGTCCACACGACTTGAAATTCCCATCTAAAACCAAAACTAAACCATCCCCATTTACTTCAATAGAAAATACGCATTGTAGTTCATACAACGTGAATTTTTGTCGATCGTTTTTTAAGAGTAAAAAATCATGCTCATTCTTTATTTGCATTCAACATGGAAAAAATTCTATTGAGGTCAATGGAGATGGCTAAAAATGGTGTATTGCATGGTGTAAAACGCATCGAAAACCACATGAAGATGAATGGGACTCGTTTCTGACTGTAAATCCACCGGAAAAAAATGCCCATAATAAACGTGAAATACTCGTTGAAAACTGTATTATCTTACATGGTTTTCAATGGCAGAATCAGACGAGAATCTGATGAGCAAATTTTGCTCGCCACCTGGATGTACAGTAAAGGCTAAAGATAGGAAGACATTACAAATGTGAGGCAGAAACTGACCACAACTACTATGCTGAAATGCCTCTTCTACAAGTGTAATCTTCAGCTCAAGAGATAACTTAAAGCTAGATTTGTTCAAAAAGAACAATCAGATAAAAGATCCCCAAAAACAGATTTATTAGAACACGAGTGTCTGCTCTTTTTTAGTTCTGGTCCCATTGTGGATTCCAGATCAGGGGGATTCTAGATAGGAGGGAGCATGTTCTCCTCCTATTTAGCCATTCATTTGTAACTAAAATTCAGTTGACATAAATATCAAGAGGAATAAACCCAATTGGCTCCAAAAATCACAGCAAAAAAGAGTGTTTCCAAAAATAGATAAAACTTAACTTTTAAGAGACCAAATAAAATCCTAACTTACCCTATTCCACTCTAACATGAAAAAGCCCTATCTAAAGTAGAGTAACTGCCCCAAAAAGGGCAACCCCACTCACCAACAAATCCCTACCCCAACCCTACACTGCCCCTAAAGGGGAAAAGAGTACGGAAGGAACCTCAGCAAAACCGTTAATCAACAATAAAGAAGCCTCCACCACAAAAACTCCATAAACTCTAATGTGTTTCTCCTGAGAAATATTAGTTTCTTCAGGGAAAAAGCAGAAAAAACAAACAAAACCAAGTAGACTAAAATACAAAAATGCATAAAAGTTGGTGGGAAAATAAGAAAAAATAACCAAAATATGCAAATACACAAATGTCCAAGCAGCAGTAATCATGCCATATACATGTAGGTCACTTACTCTTCATTATATAAGGAAATATATAAAAAGATCAGTGACATGTGAGTACAGATACTTCATAGTACTCACAGACCATTTGTGTAGATAAGATGCCTAGTAGGAGATACAGGAAGATGATATGGCAAAAAGATGTAAATGATGGCAAGGTAGACATAGAGAGTCTATTTTTAATCTCTTGGCTTTTCCTTCCCTACTCTTTTCCCCTTTCAGGACAGGGTAGTGTTGGGGTATGCCCTCTTTGATGCATTTGTGACTTAACTGTATTTTTTATATTTTTGGCTTATGTATACATTTTTACATATGTTTAAAAATGTTGTACTAAGATTGTGGAATTGTAGAGCATGCATTTTTTCTCAGGTGAAGTATGACATACAGTGAAAATAAGTACTTGATATACTCACGATTTTGCAAGTTTTCCCACCTACAAAGAATGGAGAGAGCGGTAATTTTATCATAGGTACACTTCAACTGTGACAGACAGAACCTAAAAAATCACTTTGTATGTTTTCTAAAGAACGTATTTGCTTTTCATTGCATGAAATAAGTATTTGATCCCCTACCAACCAGCAAGAATTCTGGATTTCACAGACCTGTTAGTTTTCTTTAAGAAGCCCTCCTACTCTGCACTCATTACCTGCATTAATTACACCTGTTTCAACATGTTACCTATATAAAAGATACCTTTCCACACACTCAATCACACTCCAACTTCTCCGCCATGGCCAAGACCAAAGAGCTGGGACAACATGGACAATATTGACCTGCACAGGGCTGGAATGGGCTACAGCACAACAGGCAAGCAGCTTGGTAGGAAGGCAACAACTGTTGGCGCAATTATTAGAAGATGGAAGAAACACAAGTTTTCCTTGTTCTTGGGCTCCATGAAAGATCTCGCCTCGTGGGGTAAGGATGATTCTAACCAGGAGGAATGTTTATGGTAGAAGAAGGATGAGTATAATCCCAAGAAAACCGTCCCAACTGTGAAACATGGGGGTGGAAACATCATCCTTTGAGCGTGCTTTTCTGCAAAAGGGACAGGACAATTTCTTAGTATTGAAGGGAGGATGAATGGGGCCAGGTAATGAAAGATTTTTGCCAACAATCTACTTCTCTCAGTAAGATCATTGAAGATGGTTCATGGCTGATTCTTCCCGCAGGACAAGGATTTGAAACACACAGCCAGGACAACAGAGGAGTTGCTCCGTAAGAAGCATTTCAAGGTCCCGGAGTGGCCTAGCCAGTCTCCAGACCTGAATCCAATCTAAAATCTTTGAAGGGAGCTGAAACTCAATGTAGCTCAGCGACAGCACCGAAATCTGAAAAATCTGGAGAGGAGTGGGTCAAAATCTCTTTGTCAAGAAGTACAGGAAATGTCTGACGTCTGCAATTTCAAACAAAGGTTTCTGTATCAAATATTAAGTTCTGTTTTTCTATTGTATATGCAATAAAATGCAATAAATTATTAAATAATCATACAACCTGATTTTCTGGATTTTATTTGGATTCTGTCTGTACCTATGATAAAAAATGACAGATCTACATTTTTTGTAGGTGGGAAAATGTGCAAAATTGCCAGTGTATCAAATACTTATTTTCCCCCACTGTATTTTAATAATTTTATAAATTAATAAAGCATTGGTATTGTCACAATTCTGTTTTTTAGTGATCTTTTAGGCCGTGTTCACACGGCTTATTCCCAACGGATTTGTGAGCTGTATTGAGCTCACAAATCCGGCGTGAATAAGGGGCGGGACTGGGACGGGGCCGGCAGCGCGGCGGGGGGCGTCGCTCCCGGCCCCATAGACAATGCATGGTTTACAGCGCGGAAGCGCCGTAAATAATCTGCATGTCACTTTCTCCCCCCGCGGCGGATTCGCCGAGCGGGGAGGAGCAACGGAATCCACTGTTCTCTATGAGAGCAGTGGATTACCGTAATGACAGGGAAGGATTGGCGCCGTACTGAAGCGCCAATCCGGCGCGGAGTACGGCGCCAATCCATGCCCAAATAAGCCGTGTGAACGAGGCCTTACCATATAGTTGTTTGTCTGTGTTTGTCACTAGATTTATATTTTGCATATCTTGGCCTATTTTTCGTTGTTTTTTCTTCAAAACGAAGCAAAGTTCTTAGACAATATTTTTGATGGGTGGGGGATTGAATGGATTATGTATGTAGCAACCTTCACAGTTTTTCTAGTTCTACACAGTAGTAGCTTGGTAGTCATCACTAGGCGGGTTGAATACCAAAAAGTATGAAATTGATGTTTCCAATAAGGAATAATACAAATTTAATGAATTTGTTTCAAACCCCTAGAAAATCCACATTTCATAAAGCACTATATGCATTAGTGGGGAAGTATTTTGCTAAACATTAAAAATACATAGATATAAATGATTTTACATGGATTAGAGCTTGAAGATTCAATTCCACCAACTGCCTAACACAGCACAGTAAGAGGAGTTTCACTTACAGAGGTGCTTGAGTATATTATTCATGATCCTTCAACACTCTTAATGTAACAGAGCATCTCATGAAACAAGACTGTGCAAGATTCTGCACTGGCCTATTGAGCTACGCTGAGACTAATACAGCTAGGGTGAGCATGCACTTCTGGGATCATGACACCAACAAGATTTAGCAAGCAAATTGAGTACATCTCAAACCTTGGATATGAAAACTAATTCTTCCTAGTCAGAATTTGTTGACTATTAAATTTGGTAGGAGTTGAAGTGGCTGAGTGCCGAGATTTAATACTTTACTGTCGCAGCCAGTTTTGACTTTCCTGACAGAGCCCCATTTTTTAAATCTGACACATGACACTTTGGGCTACATGTATGAACGGGGCTGTGCCAGATATCTGGCATCTTTTCAGCGCGATAACAGGCGCAGGCCCATTCATACATTATAAATTCTCCTGCACGCCACTCCTGGGTGTGGCACTTTGTAATGTGCCCGATCTCGGGGGGCGTGGGGCATACCACTTTCAGGTATACCACTTTCAAAGTGGTATAAGTAAGCCAGATCTGGTGCCCGAATGCTAGAATGCATATGATTTATGACCCACTATGGAGCAGGTTCATAAATCAGGCGCATTCCAGCGTATTATTAGATGCATAAAATTTGGCATGTTTCATGTATGTCGCCCTTTATGTACCAAACCATATGATTTCACACTTCAAAAATTTCTGCGTGCAAGACAGATAGTTATTCCACACAAAATAATTTATAACTAGCATCTACTATTTGTCCACTGTAGGTTGGCATCCTTTTTTTAAATGTCTTTTTATTTTTTAGAAGTAGTAGTAGTCATTTTCACATTATCACTTATATTCGAGTATATATGGCATATATAATTTTACTACAAAAACTGGGAAAACTTATTGACTCGAGTATAAGCCTAGGGAAAATGCAGTGGCTACTGGTAAATTTCAAAAATTAAAATTGATACCAATAAAATTATATAGGCAGTTATAGGCAATTTAATGTCCCCCATAGGCAGGTATAGACAGTTTAATGTCCCCCCCATAGGCAGGTATATGTCCCCCATAGGCAGATATAGGCAGGTATATGTCATTGCTCTGAGGCGCTCTGTCTTCTTCCCGGTACAGGGGGCTTGTAGGCAAGCCGCGCAGGCATTGTGATGAGCTAGCAAGCCACCGGTGTCAGATACTCTGGAAGGCCAAAAGTCTGCTTGCATCCTTCTGGAGTGCTCTTCGGAGCAAGGAGCGCTTGCTCTCTGCTCCGCAATAGTATCTTCAGCTGTATGTGCTTTGTATGCACAGAGCCTGGAGGCCGACGGCTGACTCAAGTGTCAGCTGTAAGCACTCTCAAAGGAGCTGAAGAGATGGTCACTGGCGCCCGGGCCATGGCAGCGCCAACAGCTGACTCGAGTATAAGCTGAGGAGGGATTTTTCAGCACATTTTTTGTGCTGAAAACTCGGATAATACTCGAGAATATGTGACATATATATAGCCTTTAACTGTAGTCTTGCCAGTGATAATATTAGGATGACTGATGAAAAGTGATTTCTACAAGTTTATTATTAGAGATGGGCGAAGTTCTCAAAAATTCTATTCGGTCACTTCGCCGAATTTCCCGACAAAATTTGCTTCGGTCCGAATTACTTCGGGACGAATTGCGTTAAAAAACAGCTATTTCCAGGCTGCACCGAGCCTGCAGGGTGCTGTAAAATTTTCGTTGTGCCATGCTTAAATATGCAGAGGGAGCTTGGTTTGGTCTTCATACAATTTTTGTGTTCTAGTATGACATGCATATGACTGCCGCCGCTCTTAGAATCGCTTCATTATAAAATTCCCTGGGCACTTAAGAGGGCAAAACTGACCAAAAAACTCAAGGGGGAATGTAGCCTGATAAAGTCATGGCAGCGAAAGCTGGTAAAAAACAAGCTGAGGGCTCAGGTGGCAACATCAGTGACAGAGTGTGGAGGGCACGGCAGCAGCCACAGCAGCAGCATGAGGTCAGACAGGGGGCACAATGACTTCTGGAGGTGGCAAACAGTAAAAGGGCCACAGAGTGGCAAATGACAGAGAGTGGAGGTCACGGCAGCAGCAGCATGAGGTCAGAGAGTGGCACAATGACACAGTGTGGAGGTCACGGCAACAACCACAGCAGCAGCATGAGGTCATACTGTGGCACAATGACATTCTAGAGGTGGCAAAAACAGGAGTAGCCACAGAGTGGCACAATGACACAGTGTGGAGGTAAACGGTAGCAGCAGGATGAGGTCAGTCCGTTGCACATTGTTAGATTGTGGAGGTCACGGCATCCACAGCAGCAGCAGCATGAGGTCAGGCAGTGGCACAATGACATTCTGGAGGTGGCAAAACAGTAGTAGGCCACAGAGTGGCACAATAACAGAGAGTGGACAGCAGCAAGAGGTCAGAGAGTGGCACAAGGAGATTCTGGAGGTGGCAAAAACTGGAGTAGGCCACAGAGTGGCACAATGACACAGTGTGGAGGTCATGGTAGCAGCAGCATAAAGGTCAGAAAAGTGGCACAATGGACAGAGTGTGGAGGTGGGGGAATACCAGTCCCTTGTAAGATGGTGGTAGGCAGATGAAGAAACAAATCAGCAGATATGTGGCATCAGGCGGGTGGCGGGCATCAGAATAGTGGCCCTGAGGCAGGTAGTTTAAACCCAACTCATTTCTCACAGTTTGGGTGAGCGTCATGGCTGATGTAGTTCTGACGCCTAAGGCATTGGTGTGTGGGAAATCCTGGCCGATCCACGCCTGATTCATCTTGACAAAGGTCAGTCGTTCCACATTTCCCGTGGACAAGCGAGTTCTCCTTAGGGTAACGATGGCCCCCGCCGCACTGAACACCCGCTCTAATGCCACACTACTGGCCGGGCAGGACAGCTTATCCACTGCAAACTCGGCAAGTTGCGGCCACACATCCCGTTTGGCTGCCCAGTAGTCCAGTGGATCTTCTAACTGGGGTGGCAAAGTGCTTACCAAGTAGGACACCACCTGTTGGTTCAGGGTCTGCTCCAGGTCCTGCTGCTGTGCGCCATGCAGGGCGCGTGGACCATCCCTCCTCGGTGCAGCACAGACACCATGTTCCTCCCATTGTCTATCACCATGGTTCCGATTTCCCAGTTGGCGCGGGAGAAAGCCACACATCGATTTCTTGCTGCATTACGCGGAGCATTTCCCTCCCCTGTGTGACTTCATTCGCCGAGGCAAGCCAGGTGTAGAACTGCGTGAAACCGCTGTGCCCTACACATGTGGTATGATGGAACAGTACTTGTGGAGGCTGAGATGATGGTGGTGGTGGAGGAGGAGGAGGAGGCGGACATTGGCGCAGGAGCCGCAGTTTGACAACGTGGAGGAGAAAGCGGAGTCTCCTGTCCAAGTTGTTGGTGTGCCTGGTCAGGAACCCACATTCACCCAGTGGGCCGTAAAGGACATGTACTGGCCCTGACCGTAGTTACAGCTCCAGACGTCCGCGCTGCCGTGCAACTTGGAACAAACCGATAAGCTCAAGGACTGGCCCACCTTCTGTTCTACATATTTATTAAGTGGGTGGTACTTACCTTTTTGGGAAAAAAATTACGGCTTGGAACTCTCCATCTCGCTCGGCAAAAGCCATTTGTTTCTCTAACGGTGCAGAGTCCCCATTTGGAAAGGGAGGGACTGCAGTACCAACAACTTTGGGCAGGAGACGGGCAGCTTCTGCACCTTAGGATGGTTGGACGCATACTGTTGTCTCTTTGCAATCGCCTCGCTGAATGACTGCTGGCGCCATGAGTAGCGAGGGCAGGACATCTGGACCGGGAGATGGGTGTCAAAGGGGAAACAGCTCCCCTTTTGCAGAGGTGGTGGAGCCTTGACTGGCTGCAATGGGATGCGTGCCACTGGGCGCTGCTGCTGTTGCTGCAGCAGGATGGGACCACCACATCTGAGCCACGTTTTCTCCAGGCCACCGGATGGTGACGCTGCATGTGTTGACGCAGGGCCATGGTGCCAACGTTAGCTCCATGGCCACGGGTTCACTTTCTGCCCACAGATTCTACATATACCCATATTTGGCTCCTCCGGTGTCTTAGCAAAGAACTGCCACACCGCCGAGTGCTGTCCTCATCACCGGTCTTAGTATGCAGAGGCTGACCCCTCACAACATGACATCCCATGCCACTCTCCACATCTATGCTTTGCCGCCTACTGCAAAAAGCAGGGGATATTGGCTCCATTACTTCCGCTGCCAAGTAGCTGCGGGACTGCCCTCCTCAAATTGTTCATCCTCGCTATATAGTGGCGCTGACCCAGACCACATAGTAGATCTCTGGCTGAGGGAACCGGATGGGACAGAGGCGGGTTGGGACAGGTGAGGGTGCTGACCCCACTCCCCGGGCATGCCAACTAAGGGTTGTTCTGACGATCCCACCGACTCTTGGCTGGGGTTGTCAGATGTCATCTGGGAGGAAGTGGATGACCTAGTCAACCAATCAAGAACCCTTGGGTTGCTAGTCAACACACGGCCGCTAGATTACAGCGGCAGTTGTGGCCTCACCGAGTGACCCCTGCTGCGACATCCCTTTGCTGTGCTGCGACCTAGGCCTGCCCCAGGAATGTTTGTGCCACTGTCACTCGCAGGTGAAGAGCCTACTACCTCTCTGTCTGACATACTGTTTGTTCTAAAATGTACAGACACTGTTTGACGAAGATATCTGTATATGATAAATACACACCCTGTAGTTGACTCGAAATTAACCCAGTAACAAGCTTGGGTAACCCTTGGATATAAATTGCGCTCCACAAATGGCCAGGAAAAATTACTTGTAACTGCCTTAAAAACATGTTGTATTTACCGAATATAAAAGCACAAACAGGCTTAATTAACCTTCGGATATGAATTATGCTACAGGCAAATTTGCTTCTTTGGCGGTGAAAAAGAACGTTTCTTTTTGTGACCACAACAGCAGAACAACGCTTAATTAACCCCTGGATGTAAATTGCGCAAAAAGAAATGAGCAACCAAAAATACCAGCTTTGTAGCGTGTTAAAATGGCGTGTATTTTACGGCAACAACAACAGAAAAACTTGTAATTAACCTTCGGTTATGAATTATGCTAGAGGCAAAATTTCTTTTTTGACGGTGAAAAAGAACGTTTCTTTTACGAAGTTCAACTGCAGAAAAATAGTTAACCCTTGGATGTAAATTGCGCAAACTAAATGTGCTGCCAAAAATTACCAGCTTTTTAGCGTGTTAAAATGGCGTGTATTTTACGGAACACAACAACAGAAAAACTTGTAATTGACCTTCGGTTATGAATTATGTACAGGCAAATTTGCTTCTTGGCGTGAAAAAAACGTTTCTTTTAGTGACCACTACAGCGAACAACGTTAATTAAAACCCCGATGTAAATTGCGCGAAAGAAATTGGAACCCCAAAAAATTTTCACTTTGTTTGCATTTAAAAAAGGCAAAATTTTACGGTACAAACAACAAAAAAACTTGTAATTAACCTTCGGTTTTTTAATTTTGCTAGAGGCAAAAATTTTTTTTTTGGGTTGAAAAAAAACGTTTCTTTTAGTGACCACAACAACGAACAAGTTAATTTAACCTGGGCTAAAATTTCGAAAAGAAATGACAACCAAAATTAAGTGGATTTGGATTTGAAAACGCTGTTCTTTAAATGAATACAACGGAACAGGGCTTAGATAAAACCCTTGGGGGTTTTCAATGTGCTGTGAGGTGCATTAAAATGTAAAAGCAGCTTTTTGGACCAACTGGACTTCAGTTCCAATACCCCCCAAAACAGAAATTTAAAACCTAAGAGAAGCTCCTGAGACAAGCTGGACCCCCCCCAAAAAATCGCGTATAAAAATGAGTTCTTTAGTATCAGCTATCATAACAGCCGCGGCAGCACCTTCCTACTTGGTACAGTGAGAGGGGAAATGACTCCCAGGTGCGCCCACTTATAAGTGGCGGTGTGCCAAACCACCGTCTCTGATTGGCTTCATCCTGCACAGTCATGTGGGCTATGTTGTCGGGGGTATCAGGGCGACCCAAAAAAACAGACAAGTGGGCCCTGACACTCGCCCCAACCTTTCCCTGCCTTTGGGGGGAACCCACTCCTTAAACAGCTGGCCCCAACCCGAAGACGACATTGCACTGACTAATGCACACAGACAGGACAACAGCCCAAAAACACAAAAGAGTAGTGGACGGTCCAAGTCGATAAAAAGACGGGCAGAAACTACAAAATCGAAGAAAAGGGAGAAAACCAGAAAACAAACAGAGGTCAAAATACAAAAGATCCAAAAGGTGAAGGCTAACACAGGGACGAAAAACTATAGCAGGGAAGGAAGAAGGAAACGGTGGGTAAAATAGGGGAAAGGGGGGGAAGCAACAGAAGGGATAGGAAGCAGAAGCTGTCAATCACCAGAGAATCGATTAACCCCTAGGAGTGCTGGAGTTTCCTGCCAAGGGCTTTATCCCAGAAATCAATAAATATACAGGACTAAGAGCAGTGTTCAAAACCAGGAAAGCCAAGCCGCAGTTATGGTTGCAGCAGCCGTGGCCGGCGACTATAATCAGATGGCGCGAACATGACAGTATGCCTTTCTTCCTCCCGGAGTTCTTTGCCCCATGCAACGCCATGTGCTCGCAGCCATTTTATTAATCAAAAGCACGCTTCGTTCCCGCGAAGTACCCCAAACTTCGACTTCGTTCAGAACCGAAGTTTTCCTGAAATTCTAAACGAAGTTCCACTTCTTTTAGAATCAATTCGCCCATCTTAATTTATAAATTTTAGGTTCTTCATTCTTCATTATTTTTATTTTTGTTTTTTCCTTTCCAGTTGAAGCCTAAGGCCTTAACATAGGATATTGCTTGGAATTCATTTTATATGTTACAATAAGCTGCCACTTGACTGTTCTTTACCTTTACAAATGTGGCTCCGCTTTTACACATAGCAGTCTCTGTTTATATTCTGTGAATATTGGTGAGAAAAAAAATTGTACCATGCAGCATTGCATTCCATATTATGAAGTTTATGCCCCTCACAGTAATTGCTATTATGGGAGAAAATAATATCTTAAACAGGCACCCTATGGTGACCTCTTTTAGAATTTCCCTGACAATTGGATTCATTTAAGCATGTAAACTATTACCAATAATGAGCATTTGCATGGCACATAATCTTTATTCCCAATCTATTTTATTTATACAAAAAAAATCTATTTTATGCCATCTGTTTTATTACAGTTAAAGTTCCAAGAACAATATGTCAATGAAAAGCCGGTGTGTCACAGGAGTAGCAATAACAACGCAACTCTTGATTATGCTCAAGTTTTCATTTTGTGTTCTCCTAGCAACTTTTTTATTATAAAGATAAAAACATGCCTGTACAATGTGGTTATAATAAATTTACCATAGAAGTTTCTACCACTTGTAAGACAGAAGATTTCAGATTTAGTCTTCCAACAGGTGAGCATTAAATGATTACCGTATATACTCGAGTATAAGCCGACCTGAGTATAAGCCGAGGCACCTACTTTTGCCCCAAAAAACGGGAAAACTTATTGACTCGAGTATAAGCCTAGGGTAAAAAATGCAGCGGCTACTGGGAAATTTTAAAAATAAAAATGGATACCAATAAAATTACATAGGCATTTAATGTCCACCATAGGCAATTATAGGCAGATAATATGGCCCTATATGCAGGTATAGGCAGGTATATGTCCCAAAAGGGATGTATATTTACCCCATAGGCATGTAATAGGCAGTTATATGTCCCACATAAGCAGATTATAGGCAGGTATATGGCCCCATGCGCAGGTAATAGTCAGGTATATGGCCCCATACGTAGGTATAGGGCAGGCTGTAGGCAGGTATAGGGTAGGTATAGGCAGCTGTAGGCAGGTATAGGGGGGCCGGGTGTAGGCAGCTGTAGGCAGGTATAGGCAGGTATAGGGGCCCGGCTTAGGCAGGTATAGGGCAGGTATAGGCAGCTGTAGGAGGTATAGGGCAGGTATAGGGCTTTGCTGAAGGTAGGTTTAATAAGGCATTTAAAAAAAAAAAAAAAACAAAAACTTACCTGAACCCCCCCGCTGCTCCGTCTCCCTCGCCGCTCCCCCCCTCCTCGCTGTCCGCCTCCCGCATGCTGTCCTGGGTCTTCTCCCCGGCACAGGCGGGTGACATCATCAGGCCGCGCACGCTGCGTGATGACACACGCTGCCTGTGCCGGAAACTCTGGACAGCCGCGAGTATGCGGCCGCCCGGAGGCCATTGCGGTGCCGGGGGCGCGCTCCGGAGGAGTGCTTAGGGGAAGGGGTCGGGACATTTCCCGGCCAGC
>JAODAL010025639.1:0-58260 GCA_025379985.1 Phyllomedusa bahiana | reverse complement strand
TCTGAAAAAGTAAATTTGCTTGGTGTTTTTACTGTACAGGACTCTGAGGAGATGGAGGGGGATTTGGGGATGTGCAGAAAATTAGTGACAGGAACAAAGGTTTTCTCGTAAAAAAACCCCGCATTTTCACAAGGGGCGGGAAAAACACAAAGGCCCGAGCCCCGGATTTTTAGGACCCTACAACGCCCCTGCCAATGAACATTTTAAGTAGGGGAAAAAAAGGGTTCTGTACGGAATTTTTCTGCAACAGATCCAACCCTTTCCCTAGATCCAACGCAATTCCCAGGGGGTATTCACCCTTTGGGTACTGGGTGATACGATAATGAAAACTCAAATGTTTCACACATACATTGAAAACACCAAACCATGCACAAACAAAGAAAAAAAAAAAAAGGGGAAAAACAAACAACAAGACAACGGGGGGGGGGGGGAGACAAGGACATCGAGGGGGGGAAAGGGGGGGGGGGGGGAATGCAGAGACGGTACTGCTAATCTTTTTGGTCAATTTGAGCCCAGGGAGACCCAGGGCTCCCAGCCCTTATCATAAGGGTCTAACTGTTCGCAAAGAGATAATTTTTTTCTATCCCCCGGACTTCGCTACCCGATTAGACGTGTAGGAGGGGGGGAGAGCCCCGCTTTCCAGAAGGCCGAAATAAACTTTTGGCAGCTTAAGAACAAAAGGAGCAATTTTGGCCTCTGATTTCAAAAAACCCCGAGCGGGACATCAAAAAGATATGTGAAAGGTCAATCAGACTCACGGCCAAATATCCCCCGAGAACCCCAACCTTCCCCCAAAGATTTTACCTTTTGGGGGGGCATTCCCAAAATATTGAAACAGCGAGCCCGGCCAGCACCACACCTCCACATGCACCTAAAATTTCCGGATTAAACCTATGGCGTAACTCCGGATGGGGTACCAGTCATTAGGAGTTTATACGGGTTTTTCCTTTAGGTTATGCAGCGGAGGAAGTACTGCCCTATGCCAGATAACCCCCAAAACAGAAGGGAATTTTTCGACCAAGAAATCCCCCTTTGTGCATATAGGGGAAAGGGTTTGGGGTCCGGGGGGGTTCATTCAGAATAGTGAAATCTGTGATATTAGACCTTTGGGCAGATGCCCCCTCACATAGCCTTAAAAAAAAGTGAGGATCAAGAGTGTGGGTCCGCCCTAAGCACTTGCATTTGGGTTTTAAATTTGGGGTAAGAAAAATCGCCCAGAGGGAGAGTAAAAGGGTTTAATAGATCCCCAAAAGGGATCATTCCCCGGTGCGGAAAAAGGCGCATGTCCCAAACCCGGGAAAAAACTATGTTGCTGCCATGGAGCTCAAAGGCGCTTGAGTGCGGCAGGCAGGAGGGGGGTAAAAAAGGGGGACATTGGGGGTCCTTCGAGCCAAGGGGAACTACCTGACACCGTCCCAGTGGACTTAGTGAACTCTTTTTGGCCTTGTTAATTCCCCGTTTCCAAAGCCTGTACCAAAAACAATTTAACAGCCCCAAAAAAACTTTTCTTTCCCCATTGAAAAGCGGGCGGGAACCCCCGGGCCCGGGGTGGGTTCCCGGAACTTCGGCTGCCCCTGCAACCCCCCCACCCGCCTACCACCACCTTACAAATTCCCCCCCCCCATGGGGCCCTTTTTTTCCGGGCAAAGCTTCCCTAATTTTGGGGGGGGGTTTAAAAGCACTTTAAAAAATTGACTTTTCCCAAATTTTCCCCATCTGGGGACATCTTTTTCCTTTCAACTTCAAATTTTAAAGAAAAAATTTTCACCCAAAAAAGGGTTTGTTCCTTTTTTAAGGCCCAAAAAAAATTTCCAAATTAATTTTTAACTTTCTGAGGTTTTCCAAGGAAATTTTTTGGGGGGTTCTTCGGAAAATTTACAAAACCCCCCGCCCCCCCCCTCCAAAATTTGTCAAGCAAGATTTAAAGGGGTAGTTATATTCAAAAGGCACACCGCAAAAGGGGCTATAATTCTCGCCTTTGCCTGGATGCCTGAGTGGCGGATGAGAATGGATTCGGGGGCAAGGGGGGTTTCCATACAAAAAAAAGAGGGGGGAGAGGGGCATCCCTGCGAGTCCCGTTAAGATTTTAAACTTTTGGGTGGTCACATCCCTTTTTTAAGAGCCGCGGGAGGGAAAAAGACCCCTCCACCCTCTCAAAAATTTACCTGTGAGCCAAAAACCTGGGGGTTTTCCAATAAAAAGGCCAACCACGGAAAAGGCCTTTTCCGATCAAGGCTGAGTAAAAAGGGCTTCGTTTTTTCTGAGATATACGATGCGTCAGGTCAATTGCGCACGATGGGACAAACCCCATTTGGGCTTTATGTACCAGCTGGGTAACCGGGTGTTCATCGTTGGCCAGGAGTTTTGAAAAAATCTTTATATCCGAATTTAAAAGGGCTAGGGGTCTATAGCTTGCACACTCTGAGGATCCCCCGGGGCTTAGGGAAAGGAAAGATAGGATGAGATATTTCCTTTGGTATCGGGCCCTTCCAAAAGGCATTAAACGGGGTAGCATCGGGGGGCTATTTTCCGCACGAACTCTTAAATATATAAAGAAAAACCAGGGGGCCCCCGGGGCTTTGCCTGGGGAAGGTCTTTTGAACCTCAGTGAGTTCATCCAACTATTTAAAGAGTTAAGCTTGTCGCCCCCATCGGCCGGTAGCCTCGGAAGGGAGAAGAGGCAAAAAAGCTCATCTCATTTTAGTTCCAAATCGGAATCTGGGGCCCTGGGGGGGGAGTACAGCTCAGAGAAAAAGACCAAATTTTCCCCCAAAAGGCCTTTGGGGTGGGGGAAAGGGTTTTCCGTCCGGGCCTTTCATGGCCTGGGGGAAAAGGGGTTATTTTTTCCCCTTGAGTTGCCTGGCTAAAAGGGGTGACCTTGTTGCCAAATTCGAAACATTTCTGTTTGGAAATAGCAACTTTCGCCTACCTTCCGACCTATATCCTTTAACGGACCTATTTTTCTACAATAGAACTAGGGTACCAAGCTCTTTCAGCAATCATCTGTGTTTAGAGACTGAAGGGCCCGCTCAGGGGGAAAAGTTTGAGCCTGCCGTCCCTTTTCAACCTACCCCAAGGAAAGCATTTCCCCTAGGACTGCTTTTTGGGCTTCCAAAGGGGGGGGGAGACGATACCGATCCGTCATTGAGGCAAAGAACAATGAGGGTTTTTTCGAATTTTTCCCCCCTAAGGCCGCCCTACAAATGGATTCATTTAAGCCCAATGGCAGAGCCGGCAGGGGACCCTTTTTTAAGTAAAAGAAAACCGGCGCAGGTCCTCCAGGAGAGGGGGCCTATCTGCGCACTGCCCACCTAAAAGGGGGGTGTTCCCAAAAAAAAAGGTCGTTTCGAAGTGCCTGAGTCGGGGAGTAAAAGGTGAAAGGATCTATCGTAGGATGTTTATCCCCAAGGTAAAGTAGGCCAGTTTTCTCACCAATTTACGAAATGCAACGGGGCCTAACTAGACCCCGGAGGTGTTTCCCTCGAAGGGATGCCTATCCATTTCGGGGAGAACACGAGTTTTGAAGTCCCCCCTATCATAAAGCCCCCAGGGGGGAGTCTGGACACTTGGCAAAGATTCGGAGAGAAATGGACCTGGGGGGAGTTGGGCGCATATAGTTTACAAGAATTAGGGGGGTCCCATGAATGTTCCCCTGGAGGATTATTAGCGCCCCGGGGATCAAATTCATGTGCGACCTGAAGGCATGTGGCTGAAATAAGGACAGCAACCCACCCTTCTTCCGGCCCTAGGGAAGAGGGAACGGGGAACGAACCCTGCAAACTTTAAAAAGCCATTGAGTCAAAATGAGCTCTTGGGCAAATGCTATTCGCTTGCAAACACTTAGCCGCGTAAAAGAAGGGCAGCTTTTTACATTTAAATTTTAAACCTTTTGTGTTAATAGTGATGCACTTGACCATTATCACTGTAGGCGGGAGGGGGGGAAACACAATAGGAAAACAAGACCACACACAAGACGAGAGAACAATAAGCAAAGAGCAGAGATGCATACAACAACAAAAAAAAAAGATTCCTTGATAACCCGGGGAAAACGATCAAAATAACTAACCCACCTTTCACCGGGTGGTGGGGAAGAGGGGGGGAGGCGGTAAGTTTTGGGGAAGCCCCAAGGGCCGCGCCCCTCCCGCACTATGGAAGAGGGGTGGGCCCAATCCAATAGATATGGGCCCTCCCCTTTAAAGGGGGGAAAAATGAGTACGGTAAATTACTTATGATCTAACCTAAAAGAAAAAGTTAGTAATCAGTAGATAAACAACTAGCCCAAACCCCCCAGGATGAAGCGGGGTAACAGAGCCCTAAGGGGTCTCCTCTAGTAAAACAAACAATGCATGACCAGATGAGAGAAAGGAAACTTAGTTACATTCACCAAGTCCCTTTATCAAATTAGTGGGGTGGGAAAGCGGAATCTGCGACTCCCCGTCTTCAGCATCGGGGCCTTTTTTTTCGCGTAGGTCTGCCAAGCCGGTAAGCAGGGGGAGACAAATATCCCAGTCAGGAAGGCAGGAATTTGGAATCTGGAGAAATTCGCAGAAGGGTTGCACATCCTCTTTGCTTCAACGAGCAGAAGGCCATCCCCCCTGCCGTGAGGCGAACGGAAGTTCCAGCGGTAAAAAAAAAAAATAACTGATGGGCTCTCAGTGATGTAAATCTTTTTTTCCTTAGCAGCCTTCTGTCTCCCACGGGCTTAAAAAACCCCCAAGCACTGCGATTCTATTCAAAAGATTAGAATAATTTTTTTATGGGCTAACGATTTTTTAAAGGGATAGCGTGATCATACAAGAAGGAGGGATATTACAATCCAATCAAAAATAATAAATAGCATAAGATATAGGTTACAAAACAATCCATTCTTAATGTAAAGATACCATTTAATTATTTAAAAACATGACACCGCCCATCTCCAAAAAAAAAAAATGAAACTCTACATCTGTCTTAGTTTCCAAACTAATAACCTTAAATAAGCGCACTATACCTGTTATTCAAATCCCCCCTTCAGACGTATCCTAGACCAAATATTTAGATGTGAGCGGAACAGAACAGTCCTTGACCTAGTCAGAAATTCATAAGAAATTAAAAAAAGATTAAGTTTGAAGAAGACAAAATGGATCCATAAATAAAATCAAAATGACAAACTTATTTTCAATTCTGTTTTCGTTTGAGGTGTCCCCTGAAGCTAACAAATGCTTTTTTGGCTTCACCATCCCAAATTTCAAAACATTTCTATTTCTTTTCTTTCTTTACAACAAGAAGCTATCTTCTTTAAAGTCTCAAATCCCATGTACCTTATTGAGGAAACTCAGGGATACACAATCGCCATGTACTCCAAAAATGATTATTCTACCCCATATATTTTTAGCATAGGTCAAAGGACTTCCTCCGGTAATAGGGTGTACTTATTCCCACTGGGGGCACATTAACTTTTTCTTTTTGCAATTGAGACACATTCCCCTGTTTATGAATCCTTATTAACCAAGGAATATACCCACCTCGTCAGATGGAATAAAACAAATGTTTTTAGCCCCTATAATACCCCTTTACTGGGCACTCCTTTCTCAGTGGACACTTTTTTATTTCTTAAAAAAGTTTGAGCATGTGGGATTGTCAGTACCTTTTTTTAATCATCAATACAATGAAATTCTCAAATGAAATTAATAACTTCTACTTCATGCGAGACTTATTATAGTAAACAGTTATACTAACAAAGGAAATATTCAGGCAAAAATAACGCATATATAAAACCCAAAAAATAGAAGGAAGAAAATGAAACAATAAAACAAATTAATGTCCCTACCAATGCAAACCAAACCAGTATAAAAGTAAGCTAAATTATCTCACCGTTTTGAGGGCAGCCGCCCCTTTAAGGAGAAAAAAACACAGAGAAGACAAAACAAAACAAAACCCAGCCAATAAAAACATTGGATACAAGACAAAAAAACAAAGTGTAACAAAACAGTTTAAATTTTTCCCAACTTTTAAAGAACACTGAAAATTGTGACAATTTCTTATCCCAACCTTAATTTTTTAAAACCCTTTTAAAATTTTAAACTCTAAACTATAAACCAAATTGTTTACGGGGGAACGTGGGAGGGGGAAAAATAATAAGAAACCTCACTCACAGCAACTAACAGGACCCCAACCCCTTTTTTTTGGCAGGGGGGAAGGGGGGCAATGGATTTGTGTGTGGCAAATGCTCACCGTCCCTAGCAGATCCCAGATTCTCAAAGCAAAGGGGGGCTTTCGTAACCCTTTTCCCCACTCCTTGGGAAAGGTTTTTTAATCCGATTTACGGCACCCAAAAAGATAGATATCTTTTTTTTTTTTAGCAACCTCTCTGTCTCCCACGGGCCTTTAAAAAACAACAATGCACTGCGATTTTTATTCAAAGATTAGAATAATTTATTATGGACCCAACCTTTTTTTAAAGGGGATAGGCCCTGATCATACAGAAAAGTTTGCAAATTTCAATTTCCCAAATTAAAAATAAGTATATAGCATAAGAAAAATAGGTTTTTTCAATACAATCCGTGCTTAATGTAAAGAAACCAAAAAAATTATTTAAAAAAATGACAAACCCCCCATCTACCAAAAAATAAAAATGAAAAACTCTGGGGGGGGGGGGGGGGGGGGGGGGGGGGGGGGGGGGCGGGGGGGGATCTGTCTTAGTTACGCTAATCTATTAAAACCCTTTAAAAAAGCGGGAAGACCCGTTTTTCAAATGCCCACGGCCTTCTAGACAATCTCTAGACCAAATTTTAAGATTTGAGCGGGAAAAGAACATTCCTTGTATCCTAGTCAAAAATTCCCTACGAATATTAGAAAAAAAGAATTTTAAATTTTGAAGAAGACAAGAGGATGCCCCTAAATTTTAAAAAGCTAAAATTTAAACCCAAACTTATTTTCAATTCTGTTTCACTCAATACGGACAGGAGCGGTTTCAGGAGGCGACGTTTCTGCAAGGTCACCCATGAGAGGTCCTGGAAGAGCTGTAACGACGCGCCTTCATATTCAAGGGAGCGCATGGCCCGGGCCTTCGTCATAATACGCTCTTTTGTTAGGAAGTCATGGACACAACAGATGACATCACGAGGCAGGGGTGAGGACCCCTTAGGGCGGAGTGCTCTGTGGGCTCTATCCAGCTTGATGGAATAATTAGGCTGTTCGCCCAGAATCTGGTTGAAGATAGCATTCAATGTGGAAGAAATGTTGTCGTCACTCACAGATTCAGGAAGGCCCCGGACGCTTATGTTGTTTCGGCGCCCCCTGTTGCCCAAATCCTCAACATGCCTACCCAAGTCGCGTATGACTGATGCTTGAGCGACAAGTGGTGGATGGAGGGTAGATAAGTAGCTTTGGGTAGTCCCTTGAGCTTGGTCCAGCGAGTCTACTCTATCCGTAAGATGTATAATGTCCTGTCGCAATAGGGAAATCTGTTTGCAAGTGTCCTTGGCCTCAGCTATCAGGGTCTGAAAATCGTTTTTTGTTGGTAGAAGCTGGAGCTGGTGGGCCCACTGTTGGAAATCTATTGGGCACGACGGAGCCAGAGCTTGGTGGGCTTGGTAGGATCCCAGGTCACCAGGTTGGCGGTTGCAGGATGTTGACCCGTGGATCTGGGAGGTGGAAGGGCTTATTGAATCTCCCTGCGAAGTGGCCCATAATTGTGGTGGTGAGGGTGATCTAGTCCCTTGTGGCGGTGCCCTGACAGGGGGGCCGCCAACATCGTGAGCTGAGCCCGGGCTTGAGTGGATGAGCTCCGGGCTAGCAACGTCCTGATGGAGGTGGTGTTCCATGGGGACCGAGGAAGACATTAGCGCAGGAGAAGGGGCCCTCAGATTGGGGTTTACCCCAGCAGCCACTGAACCCGGGATATCTGGGTTGGTAATGTAAGTCTCCAGTGGGGGGGGTTGTGCTGGCCAGGTTAGGCAGGTGAGGCCTCAGTACGGCTGTCAGTAGATGTGCCTCGTGTGGGAGTCTCGAGGTGGAGGCAATACCGGTATGGCCCTGCAAAGGAGGAATCTGGGCTGAGGATTCACCAGGGGAGGCGTAACAGGTATCTCCGATACAGGAGTGGGCCCCGGCGGATTGTGCCGCGGCAGGGAGGTATAGAGAGGCGGCCGTTACTAGGCCAATTGCCGGCAATGCAGCCTCTGATGACGCGTCTGTTTGAGAGGAAGCAGGCTTCTGCGGCACAGATACCGGGTCGGAGGATGCTAATACTGGAGCAAGGCCCCGGGGGTATGCGTTCCTTGACTGTACGAGGCCTTCCGCCTCACTCGCTGTGGCTGCGCCGGGGCCCAGACTGGGCTGCAGAATGGCGGGGACCGCGCGATGCAGAGGGGCGCCAATTAGGGTGACAGGTAAGCCGCAGGTCTTACCCAAGCTGTTGGGATCTCCCGGGCCCTCAGTGTCTTGAGAGACGGGCGGTAACGAGGTTGAGAGGTCCGCTGATAGGCGCCGAGATCTCCTCAGTCCTCTGGAGGAGCGCTGGCTGTTGCTGGGTAAAGATGGCGCCGGGGCTCCTGGACAGCCGCGTCTTCCCGAAACGCTCTATGCCCGAACCTGGGACGGGAGGAGTCTGGGTGGCAGTGGGTGTTCTCCTAGGTGCTCTAGAGCGGCTTCTCCCCATCTAGGGTGCTGATAAAGCGGTGAAAACGGCTATATTGGGCGGCTTGGTAGCGGAGCTCTAGCAATATGCGGCCATCCACTGAGCTCTCCAAGCCACGCCCCCTGTACTGCCTTTTTACTGTGCACGACCCCTGAAACATCCTCCGTCCTCTGGGCAGAAACATTGTCTCTGAGTGCTGCAATCTGTTCCAGCAACAGACGGTTAGTTTCTTGCTGGTTGGCATTGGCCTGCACCAGGTGCTTGCATAGTTCCTCCATTGCTGTGGACTGGTTAGGCAGGAATGTAGCGGCCTTCACCCAGGACATACAGTTCACAAAAAACGTATATAAAGTCCAAAACGTATGCTGCTGTTACCCTTAGCAACCAGTGCCCATAGCAACCTCCACCATATGTGGGGACTAGCGGTCACAGAGGCAGGCACAAGCGGGTAGGTTGCAACAAAAATAAAGGGTTTTATTTTTCACCGGCAAAACAAACAGCAGTAATAACATAAAGTCTATGGCAGCAGGCTTACTTCAGCCGTATAACACGCAGCAAAACAAAGGTTAAGTCCAGCATCAAAAGGAAATCAAACATGTACTCCACCGTGTGGCTGGTGAACTTCCTTTGTAGAAGACCCACAGGTCTGTTTCAGGGGTCCGTAGCAGACTCCTCTCTCCTGCTCAGCACTCTCTGGAGACAAGTGCTTCCAAACACTCCTTTAGCATCAGGTTAACTCTCTCACCTGGTCTCTTCCTGCACAGGCTTTAAAGGCCTAGGGATACTGGTAAAGCCTGGACCGGAGGGGTGAACGGCCTCCCACCCACGCTACAGCCGTTCAGAAAAAGCAGCCCAATAAAGCTGCACAGCAGCTATACTACAATACACCAACATAAGTAACCTACGGTTACTTATCTCTACTGCTGACTTTTCCCCACCAAGGTCCGGTTCCTTGGTGGCCCCACTAGTGCAGTTCTCTTGCTGCCATTCTGCTGTTGTGGAAAGACCGGGCTGTCCCACTGGATCGGCCTCTCTGACATCCCTGGAACTTCTTTACTATTTGCAGCATATTACTAGGGACATACCTTCCATCCACTATCTTTCCTGCTGGTTGCTTACAATATATATATATATATATATATATATATATATATATTATAATTATATATATATATATATATATATTATATATATATATAGGGAGTGGGTCAGCGCCATCACAGGGATCACAGACACAGCAAAGTTTAAATTAAATGTTTATTAAATAAGTCCACAGGTAACACAGAAGGCTTTCTTCAGCAGGGTGCAAATAAATTGAAGGATGACCTTCAAAAAAAAGGCTAACATAAACTTGTTAAACTCACCATAACAGTCTCAGGCAGTGTATAGGATGCTTTTGTCCAGCTTCTCTGGACAGATCAACACAACAGACCTTCTTTTCACAACTCCAGACTTGGAGTCACACACTACACCCAACACACCTGACTTAATGACTTATATAGGCCAGGGAAAACCCGGGAAGGATATGTGGGAGCAGTCATCCCTCCCAACTATAAGGGCGCATCCCCTCGGCAGTGGAAAAATAACCGCCCGTTTTACGGCCGGTATTTGTACTGTTTTGAGGTAGTCCCCCCGGCCGCAGCGGGGGTGGCTTTTTTCCGCGATGAGCGGAGAAGAGCCCTCCTCCCTCCCATTGAGAAGCACATCTTCCGGCCGGAAACCCGACGGAAGATTGTGCTTCTACAATGTTTTGCGGCCGGACCGCCGGCGGCAAAACCGTCCGACGGTAAAACCCGTGCAGTGGGGACTGCTGCACGGGTTTTCCATAGAGCACAATTGTGCTCATTTTCGGCCAGTTTTTCAGGCGGTCTGAAAAAACCGAAAACCGGCTGAAAAACCGGCCGAAAACCCGTGCAGTTTGGACATGGCCTAAGACTGCTGCAGTAAAAAGCCAGCCTGGAATACCAGTGCTTGTAAAATAAACAACATGTCTGCAACCCAAAGTTACAGACCTATATACTCGGCTTACTTCATATATATATTCAGAGGATCGTTGGTAAAATTATTAATTGTAACCAAAATTGGACTATAACTACCTGTGATATATATTGGCTTCTCTAAAATATTAATAATATTGTTAGTATATATGGATTGCTATAATTAGATGCTTGGTATTAAGTTGTGTATTTTATTCAATATTTTTTATCATTAGTGTATAACATTGATAATATTAAGAGCCTTGGTTATACATCAGTATTAGTATATGTATGTCCATAACTGTATTTTTGTTTATGTTCCATTGCCCCGTCCAGTCTTGTTTTGGATTTGCACTGGCTGCACCCTGTTTCAAATAGCTGCCTTGTCTGTTTTGACTCTGAAACTTTGTTTCTATATAAATGAGGATACTAAAGTAACTTCTAGTGTCCCCATGTTTGTCCCTCTGTCAACTTCGAACTAAAACTGAGGATTTATATTGCCTGCTCACTATCTGACATGAAATCAGAATAAACCTTACCTGTTTAAGGTCAATTAGGATTACCAAAATTATTTATATTTGCCAAATGCCAGAATAATGAGAGAGAGAGAGAATTTTAAGGCATTTTTATTACTTTCTGCAAAGCCAAAAGCTTATATACACTAGGATTACTATGCCTTTAAACAATTTGGGACAGCTCATATGATAATGTCAGGTCTTTTTAAGCTTCTGATGGCAACATCTGAGTTAATTAGAGACACACCTGTGGATGTATTTTAATTCACACCAGAAACACACTGCTTCTGTGTGTAACATCATGGGAAAGTCTAAAGAAATCAGCCAAGGTATCAATAAGAGAATTGTGGATTTCCACAAATCTGGATCATCCTTGGTGCAATTTCCAAATACCTGAAGGTGCCTCGTTTATCTGTACAAACAATTATATGCAAGTAAAAACAAGATGGGAATGTCCAGCCATCATACAGCTCAGGAAGGAGATGGGTTCTATGTCTCAGAGATGAACTTGCTTTGGTCTGACATGTGCATATCAACCCAAGAACAAAAGTGAAAGATCTTGTGAAGCTGATAAGATTGCCTTATTAGACACAGGAAAATAAGGACGGAAAAGCCACTCTGCCAGGAAGAAGCCATTACTCCAAAAGAAACATATAAAAGCCTTATTAATGTTTGCAAATGCACAGAGGAACAAAGACCTACATTTTTTAAACATGTCCTGTGGTCTGACAACAGTGTTTGGCCATAATGACCATTATGAAGAAGTTTGGAAGCGTAAGAACACCATCCCAACTGTGAAACACAGAGATGGCAGCATCATGTTGTGGGATTGTTTTGCTACAGGAGGGACTGGAGCACTTCATAAAATAGATGGCATCATGAGGAAAGAAGATTATGTGGCAATACTGAAGCAACATCTCAAGACATCAGCCAGGAAGTTAAAACTTGGGCAGAAATGGTTCTTCTAAATGGACAATGACCCGAAGCATACTGCCAAACTGGTTACAAAGTGGCTTAAAAATTAACAATGTTTTGGAGTAGCCATTATAAAGCCCTGCTCTAAATGCTATTGAAAATTTATGGGCAAAGCTGAAAAGGCAGGTGCAAGCAAGGCGACCTACTTAAATGGCTCAGTTACACCAGTTCCGTCAGGAGGAATAGGGCAAAATTCCTACCAACTAATGTGAGAAGCTTGTGGAAGGAGATCCAAAATTTTTGACCCAAATCATACAGTTTAAGGGCAATGCTACCAAATACTAATGAAATGTATATAAACGTTTGACTTTGCAGTGAAAATCTCTCATTATTCTGGCATCTGGCAAATATAAATAATTATGGTAATCCTAATTGACCTAAAACGGGTAAGGTTTATTCTGATTTCATGTCAGGTATTGAGAAAAACATGCATATGTGTCATTTGAAATAGTGTATGAAACCTATGAAACCTATTTCGGAGTCTGAGCCTATTTTGCAGGAGTCGGAGTCATCATAAAATGGACCGACTCCGACTCCCAAAACATATAATTAGTTGGTACAGTTAGTTCGATGCAGTGCAAAGAGCAAGAGGCATTGGGTCCGGCCAGTGCTACTGCTCCCATATCTTCAGCCTTATCACATAAGGAGTGTAATTGATGACATGGAGCAGGCAAAGCGCTGCCCCAGGGGAAAAGATTTTTCTCCCATAGCAAAAAGATTTCAGCAAAAATTTTCACCTGCTTTCAAAGTAGTAGAAGAGTTCAACCATTCATCAAAACTGACTGTGTCTGAGAAAATTCCTTTATACCCTAACATTGTTAGAGATGTTGCCCCTGTGGTCACCGCTTTGTCCCCAACCCAAGTTAGTTTAGAGAGGCCGTTCTCTAGCCTGGAAATAATGAGATCAGATGTGAGGTCATGTATGCAGGATCTGATGGAGGCAATACTATTTTTCAGAACAAATTCAGAGACTCCACAAATGTTCCTGCAGTGTTTTGCATATTTACAATGTTTTTTGTTCTAAAGTCATATCCAATAAATATATTTTACACTGACAAGCAAAATGGTAACAATGGTTTGAACTTGTGAGACTTTCAGGCTCCATATCTCACCATCCACTACAGCTTTGTACATGAGGCTACTGCAATTTTATATACAGTCATCTTACATAACTTACATACATACATTTGACTTTTGGCAAGTATTTAGCATCTGCTTAGTTCTGCAGATTCTTGTCCTGTAACTGCATTGTTACTGTTTTGCTCCTAAAAATCAAAATGTTAATTCTTATTATTTTGTTAGTATTTGGTAAATCCACCTTTTGGTTTTTAATACTGCCTGAATCCGGCTGGGCTCTGGATCAGATTCAAGCATGTCTTGACCAAAATCGGATCCCAGGTCTCTTCTACACATTCCCAATGTTGGTGCAGACTGGACTTGGATACAAATACAGCTTTTTCTTCAACTCTACCCACAAATGTTCAAAAGATCAAAACATTGTTACCCTTTTGCTTGTCAGTGTCTGTTCTACCTAGATAGCTTGATTATTGTATCATATGGTGATAAAAAGCCGGATGTTACCTTTTTACTACAGTAAAGTTATCACTTAAACATGCACCATGTATGAGGGAGTCAGGAGTCGGAGGTTTGGGAAATTGAGTTGGAATTGTGGCTGTGGCTTGCTGACTCCACAGCCCTGCTGCTGATCTTAATGGCATTGCATGCTGTTCTGTGATCTATGATCTACAAGTACACCCAGATCCTTCTCAACAAGTGATTCTCCTAGTTCCCCCCCATGACATATTCCTGTATGCTAATACATTAGAACCTGTGTCAGTATGATACAGGCTTACTATACAGACAGCTTTTGGGCTACTCTAGGTCTCCAGGGTGAACTGTATGGCTATTTCCCAGGCTCCTTCAGGTCACTGGGAATCCTGGTAACCCAATGGAGCAGGGGAATCCTCTTTGATTATGCCGTGGTCACGGACCGTGGCAATCAAATGGTTCCTTCCTCTGGTCCCTACCATGCACAGAGACTGCTCTAGAAATGGAGCTGTTAACTTCTTGTAACTCATGCTCCTGAGTCAGGCACTATAGAATCTCCATTGTTCAACTTTCTTTAGAAATACCACAGAACCAGGTTTAAATAAGAAGCTTCCTTTATGTTTCCACTCCTATATATCCATAACTTCCATTAGACCAACATTTCACCAACATATCATTTTTTAATCTTCATTTAATCCATGCGTCATCAAATTCATTAAAAGCACTCCAAGCAATAATGTACAAAACAATCATATATGTGGTATACTTATGTTTTAGTTCAACATCCATTAGTTTGAGCAGTCCATAATGGAGGACGAGTAGACACTGGATGCTGGCATCCTTGAGAAAGAGGCCGGGTCTTGTGCTCAAAACATTGCACAGATGTGTAGCGCAGCCAACATCCAGCTTTTCCTCGTTATCCATTATGGACTACTCAAACTAATGGATGTTGAACACCACTAAAACATAAGTATATCAAATATGCGATTGTTTTGTGCAATATTGCTTGGAGTGTTTGTAATGAATTTGATGATGCATGTATTAAATGAAGATGAAACAATTATATGTTGGTCTAATGGAGATTATGGTTAAAAGTCAGGCAAACAGCATGGTGAAAAAACCCTATAAAGCTAATCAACGTGGTGAGAAAACCCCATTAAGTGCATCTGCTCCCCCATCCACATGATCTGAATGACCACCCAAGACAATGCCTCACTGAAACAATGGAGTCCATATCTGAGGATAGGCTGCCGTTCATCTGGAGACAACTGAACAATTACCTAGACATCTGCCATGTCACCACTGGAAATCCCTTTGACATTTGAGGTGTATAGATAAAACTTGGCTAGATAGTGTAACTTTTCACATTTTTATAACATTCAAACTGTAGTGTATTAAAAATGCAATTTTAACATTTTATGCATTATGCATTATCCAGATTTCCATGTTAGTTGTCTGAAATACTTTTGGCAAACGGGCAAACATCAGGGATCAATTAAAAGCAAGACCCACAGAGAATACAATTTTTGAACATTTTACAACTCTAGAAACTTACTTATGGTTTTAGAAATTCAGAAAAAGACATTTTAGTGAATAACCAGGCTGATGATTCCTTTAATATGTTACATTCCAATTGCTAAGTTGAAAAGCTGTAATGCTGTTTAAATTGCCGGCCTGAGAAAAATCCATTATAGATCTTAGAGCAGATTTTGCTATATGGAACGGAAAGGTCATTTTCACATAACGTTTCCCCTATCTGTGTTTGACAAGGGGCAGACAGACATTTGGTTTAATTATGGAGCTTTTTACATTATTCTTTCTCAACTTTCTATTACTATTTAAATGAAAATGACATACAAAGAATAGACGATTATTCTTGTTTGACTAGTTCAGCACCATAAGATCTGGACATTACTTGAATATATTGTAGCAAAAAGTACGGTAATATTAGTTTTATTGAAAACCAAGATTTTATATCAAAGTTTCATTAAAGTGGCATGCTTTTCATAAGTGTAGAATAAAACACTATCATTGCCTCTTGTGGAAAAGTGTTGGCACTAGCAGTACAGGCCATGTAGCACAAGTCTGCACTAGATGTATATACAGTATCTCACAAAAGTCAGTACACTCCTCACATTGTTGTAAACATTATATAATATCTTTTCCTGCGAAAACACTGAAGATATCCACTTTGATAAAATGTTAAGTGTACAGCTTGTATAACAATGTAAAGTTGGTGTGCCCTCCAAATAAGTCAACACACAGTCATCATTATCTAATCCGCTGGCAATAAAACTGAGTAAACCCCTCAGTGAAAATTGTGTACAAAGTGTCAATATTTTGTATGGCCACCATTATTTTCCAGCACTGCCATAACTCTCTGAGGCATGGAGTTCACTAGAGCTTCACAGGTTGCCATTGGAATCCTCTACCACTCCTCCACGACGACATTATGGAGCTGGTGGATATTAGAGACCTTGTGCTCCTCCTCCTTCCATTTCAGCATGCCCCACAGATGCTCAATAGGGTTTAGGTCTGGAGACATGCTTGACCAGTCTAATTCCTTTACTTTTATTTTCTTTAGCAAGGCAGTGGTTGTGTTGGAGGTGTGTTTCGGGTCGTTATGTTGAAATACTGCCCTGCAGCCCAGTTTCAGTAGGGAGGGGATCACGTTCTGCTTCAGTATGTCACATTACATGTTGGCATTCATGGTTTCCACAATGAACTGTAGCTCCCCACAGCCGTCAGTACTCATGAATATTTTACATTGTTTCAAAGTGTCATATCTTCAGTGTTGTCCCATGAAAAGATATAATACAATATTTACAAAAATGTCAGGGCTGTACTTACTTTTGTGAGATACTGTATAAGGATCCAATAGACAAGAAATTTCTGCAATATTCATGGGCAAGCCGAGTCTGGGACTAAAAATTAGCCCTGGCACAAAATACCCGCCAGCCCACATACAATATCTACCTCCAAATTTTCCCCTGGTCACGCGCCTTGCCACTTTTTAAAATAAACCACAACTATATACACAAGCAAGAAAGTAAAAGTGGGGCAAATAAACCCCTAATCACAGGGTGAGGGACTTGCTATTAGAATTAGGGACAAGTGTTTGCTGCTAATATACAAGCGCCAATAAAACCAACAACACCACCATATAGAGACCACAGAGTCTCAGGTCACCGTTAAATGACCATGAATAGAGCACTGACCCAACACATGAGAAAAATAACCCCTGACATCCATGTTTTGTTTGTTGGTTGTTTAGAACATTTTTAGTAATAGAGGTGTCTGACAGATGCCTCTACATTACTAGCAATGGGGTTTGGTGTCAGCAAGCGGTGTTTTTTTGTCACTACCAAAACTGACACAAATCCCATGTCACTATTACCCCAGAACCCAACACACCAGGGGTACTGGGAAGAGCCGTGTTACCATCTGGAGGGATCCTCAAATGTGATGGTCTTCTTCTGGTGCAACTGTGGGCTGGTATTTTTAGGGTGGGAAGGGACCAATATTCATGGACCTCCCCATCCTGACAGTATCAGGCTGTAGCTGCCGATTTTACTTCAGCTAGTTAGGAAAAAAGAGGAGGACCCCATGTTGCTGTTTTCTTTTAATTATTTATTGATGATTTTCATAAAATAAATAAGAAAAAAATGATGTGGGGTCCTCCTCTTTTTTCATAACCAACCAAGGTAAAACTGGCTGCAGTCTGATGCTATCAGAATGGGAAGGTTCATTGAAACTGGTCCCTTCCCATGCTAAAAATACCAGCCTTCAGCTTTCCCAGAAGCAGACCGTCACATTAGAGGGTCTGCTTCAGATGGTAACCTGGCTGTTCTCGGTACCCCTGGAGCAGGACCGTTGCTAGGGTCCTAAAACATCCGGGGCATGAGCCCGGTGTTACATTTGCTATGGGCAACAGAGACAGGCTTACTGCTAGACAGTTTTAATACATAAGGGGCCCGAATTGCATTTTTTTGCGGTTGAAATTTTTTTCTGGTAAGGAATTTACCGTACGGAATAAATATATTTTAATAGATCATTGCAGCAATTTGTAATATTGCAGCACTACCAGTTATATGTAACTGTTTTTGGTACAATGACAAACGGGGGGTAAGTTTAACTTTTAATATTTTTTATTATTTGTTATATTTTTAAAACTTTTTTTTTTACTTATACATTTAGGGCAACATGTCTGAACAGGCGTTGTGCCAGTTTTCTGTTGTCAGAAAGCTGTTTTAGCCCTGTTTAATAGATGTATGACAGTCTCACTCCAAACTTTGACACAATTGGCACCTGGGCGACATTTTGTAACGCACCAAAGATTTGGGGCGTTCTGGGGACGTCACAGCACATTCTTAGAATTAGACACATTTATAGCCCCTGGATAGTAGTGTTGGCCAGCGCGTACTTCTAAAACGTTCTGTGTCGGCTCCCACAGACTCACATTTCCCGGTGCGTAGGTACGCATCAGGCAAAATGGAGGGTAATCATAGCTCTCAATGAGAGCTATGATTACTGTAGTTAGAGGTCGTGCTTCGGGGCGTATTGCAGTGCGGACATAGCTGACCTGTTCAAGGGTTGAGAGCACCGAATATCCTGCATTCAGATACCAAACCACTTTATCTATGTACCTGCAAAGGCTCCAAATTGGGACCTTTAACCCCTTCTTGACCCTTTTTTTATTCTTCACACCTTCCAAGGGCCATAACTTTTTTATTTTTCTGTGTACAGGCTTGTGTTTTGCTGGACAAGCTGACATTTTTACTGGTATCATTTTTGGAGGGACAAGACTTTTTGATCAGTTTTAAATCCGATTTTGGAAGGCAAAGTGAAGAAAATACCTCAATCCTAGTAGTTTTTTTTTTTTTTTTTTTAACAGCGCTCACCGTGCAGTATCCGTGATAAGTTAGCTTTACTCTGTGGGTCGATACGATGACGGCAATACCCAATTCATTTAGTTTTTTAATGTTGAAGCACAACACAAGTGTTTTTAGTGTGTAAAAGAATATTTATGCATCGCTATCTTCTGAGAGCCATAACTTTTTTATTTTTACGTATACAGAGCTGTGTAAGGACTTTTGTTTTTCCGGATGAACTGATGTTTTAATTGGCACAACGTTGGCATTCATAGGATTTTTTGATCGCTTTTTAATCCATTTTATGTGCTGCGGGATGAACAAAAATCTTAAATCTGTGATTGTTTTTAGTTTACGGCATTCAGTGTACGGGGTAATTAGCATGACAGATTTATAGGGTGGGTCGTTACGCATGCGGCGATACCAAATATGGGTACTTTATTTTTTATCTTTTTGGGGGCGATTGGCGTTTGTAAAGGGGAAAACGGCAGTGTACGTGTTTTTTATTTATTTTTCGTGTTTGTGTTTTACATGTTTTTCAAATTTTTTTTTTTTTTACTTTTCCCCATAGGGGATTTGAATGAGAGATCTTCAGATGCCTCATTCAATAGGAATCGGTACACAGCTTGTTGCTGTGTACTGGTTCCTATGGCAACTGTCAGTCACGATGCCGGGCCATGCCCCACAGGGCACGGCCGGGTGCAGTGACGTCACAGACAACCCGGAGGCATTCTATGCCTTCCGTGCTGTTTGTCAGCACACAGCAGCTGCACAGATCGTAGCTCTATGGGTCAAATATACAATGCTACATTGATCAGCTATATTGATTAGCCTATGGGTCAGCATTGTATATTTGACCCATAAAGCTCATCAATATAGCTGTAGACTGTCAGCTCTGTGTGTGAGGGTGACCCATAGAGCTGACAGTTATTCTTCAGGTAAATTATATCACCCCCCAACATTTCAATAGTTTTACTTAAGTGTGAGCCTCCCCAGCCCCAGCCCAGTCCATTCCAAGCCCCAGCACAGTCCATTCCAAGCCCCAGCCCAGTCCCAGCCAGCCCCAGTCCTGTCACAGTCCATTCCAAGCCCCAGCCCAGGCCCAGCCAGCCCCAGTCCTGTCACAGTCCATTCCAAGCCCCAGCCCAGTCCCAGCCAGCCCCAGTCCTGTCACAGTCCATTCCAAGCCCCAGCCCAGTCCTGTCACAGTCCACTCCAAGCCCCAGCCCAGTCCCAGTCCAGTCCCAGGCTCCCAGCCCAGTCCCAGTCCCTACCAAGCCCCAGCCCAGTCCCAGGCTCCCAGCCCAGTCCCAGCCAGCCCCAGTCCTGTCACAGTCCATTCCAAGCCCCAGCCCAGGCCCAGCCAGCCCCAGTCCTGTCACAGTCCATTCAACCCAGCCCAGCCCAGCCAGCCCAGTCCGTCAGTCCATTCAGCCCAGCCCAGTCCCAGGCTCCCAGCCCAGTCCCAGCCAGCCCCAGTCCATTCCAAGCCCCAGCCCAGTCCCAGGCTCCCAGCCCAGTCCCAGCCAGCCCCAGTCCATTCCAAGCCCCAGCCCAGTCCCAGGCTCCAAGCCCAGTCCCAGTCCATTCCAAGCCCCAGCCCAGTCCCAGCCAGCCCCAGTCCTGTCACAATCCATTCCAAGCCCCAGTCCAGTCCTGTCACAGTCCATTCCAAGCCCCAGCCCAGTCCCAGTCCAGTCCCAGGCTCCCAGCCCCAGGCTCCCAGCCCAGTCCCAGCCAGCCCCAGTCCATTCCAAGCCCCAGCCCAGTCCCAGGCTCCCAGCCCAGTCCCAGCCAGCCCCAGTCCTGTCACAGTCCATTCCAAGCCCCAGCCCAGGCCCAGCCAGCCCCAGTCCTGTCACAGTCCATTCCAAGCCCCAGCCCAGTCCCAGCCAGCCCCAGTCCTGTCACAGTCCATTCCAAGCCCCAGCCCAGTCCCAGTCCCAGGCTCCCAGCCCAGTCCCAGCCAGCCCCAGTCCATTCCAAGCCCCAGCCCAGTCCCAGCCCAGCCCCAGTCCAGTCCCAGCCCCAGTAAATTCCAAGCCCCAGTCCATTCCAAGTCCCAGCCAGCCCCAGTCCTGTCACAGTCCATTCCAAGCCCCAGCCCAGTCCCAGGCTCCCAGCCCAGTCCCAGTCCTGTCACAGTCCATTCCAAGCCCCAGCCCAGTCCCAGTCCATTCCGAGCCCCAGCCCTGTCACAGTCCATTCCAAGCCCCAGCCCAGTCCCAGCCAGCCCCAGTCCATTCCAAGCCCCAGCCCAGTCCATTCCAAGCCCCAGTCCAGTCCCCAGCCCAGCCGCCCAGTCCATTCAAGCCCCAGGCCCAGTCCCTCAGCCAGCCCCAAGCCCAGTCCACTTCCAGTCACCCAAGCCCCAGTCCCAGCCAGCCCCAGTCCAGCCCAGTCCATTCCAAGCCCCAGGCCCAGTCCCAGCCAGCCCCAGCCCAGTCCAACCAAGCCCAAGGCCCAGTCCCAGCCAGCCCCAGTCCAGTCCATTCCAAGCCCCAGGCCCAGTCCCAGCAAGCCCCAGCCCAGTCCATTCCAAGCCCCAGGCCCAGTCCCAGCCAGCCCCAGCCCAGTCCAGACCAAGCCCAAGGCCCAGTCCCAGCCAGCCCCCAGCCAGTACCCATGTCCAAGCCCAGCCATAGGCCCAGTCCCAGCCAGCCCCAGCCCAGTCCATTCCAAGCCCCAGTCCCAGCCAGCCCAAGTCCAGTCCAAGCCCCAGCCCAGTCAGCCCCAGTCCAGCCCAGTCAGCCCCAATCCAGTCCAGCCCCAGCCCAGTCAGCCCCAGTCCAGCCCAGTCAGCCCCAATCCAGTCCAGCCCCAGCCCAGTCAGCCCCAGTCCAGCCCAGTCAGCCCCAATCCAGTCCAGCCCCAGCCCAGTCAGCCCCAATCCAGTCCAGCCCCAGCCCAGTCAGCCCAGCCATTCCAAGCCACCAGCCCAGTCAGCCCAGTCCAGCCCAGTCAGCCCAAATCCAGTCCAGACCACGCTCAGTAAGCCCCAATCCAGCCCAGTCAGCCCCAATCCAGTCCAGCCCCAGCCCAGTCAGCCCCAATCCAGTCCAGTCAGCCCCAATCCAGTCCAGCCCAGTCAGCCCCAATCCAGTCCAGCTCCAGCCCAGTCAGCCCCAATCCAGTCCAGCCCCAGCCCAGTCACCAGTACAGTCCCAGCCCAGCCCAGTCAGCCCCAGTCCAGCCCAGTCAGCCCCAATCCAGTCCAGCCCCAGCCCAGTCAGCCCCAATCCAGTCCAGCCCAGTCAGCCCCAATCCAGTCCAGCCCCAGCCCAGTCAGCCCCAGTCCAGCCCAGTCAGCCCCAAACCAGTCCCAGCCCCATCCCAGTCAGCCCCAATCCAGTCCAAGTCCAGTGCCCCAATCATCCAAGCCCAGTCAGTTCCCCAATCCATCCAGCCCCAGCCCCAGTCTCATCCCCCAATCCAGTCCAGCCCCAGCCCAGTCAGCCCAGTCCAGCCCAGTCAGCCCCAATCCAGTCCAGCCCCAGCCCAGTCAGCCCCAATCCAGTCAACCCCAATCCAATCCAGCCCCAGCCGAGTCAGCCCAATCCAGTCCAGCCCCAGCCCAGTCAGCCTCAATCCAGTCCAGCCCCAGCCCAGTCAGCCCCAATCCAGTCCAGTCAGCCCCAATCCAGTCCAGCCCAGTCAGCCCCAATCCAGTCCAGCCCCAGCCCAGTCAGCCCCAATCCAGTCCAGCCCCAGACCAGTCAGCCCCAGTCCAGCCCAGTCAGCCCCAATCCAGTCCAGCCCCAGCCCAGTCAGCCCCAGTCCAGCCCAGTCAGCCCCAATCCAGTCCAGCCCCAGCCCAGTCAGCCCCAATCCAGTCCAGCCCCAGCCCAGTCAGCCCCAGTCCAGTCCAGCCCCAGCCCAGTCAGCCCCAGTCCAGCCCAGTCAGCCCCAATCCAGTCCAGCCCCAGCCCAGTCAGCCCCAATCCAGCCCAGTCAGCCCCAATCCAGTCCAGCCCCAGCCCAGTCAGCCCCAATCCAGTCCAGTCAGCCCCAATCCAGTCCAGCCCAGTCAGCCCCAATCCAGTCCAGCCCCAGCCCAGTCAGCCCCAATCCAGTCCACCCCCCAGCCCAGTCAGCCCCAGCCCAGTCAGCCCCAGTCCAGCCCAGTCAGCCCCAATCCAGTCCAGCCCCAGCCCAGTCAGCCCCAATCCAGTCCAGCCCCAGCCCAGTCAGCCCCAGTCCAGCCCAGTCAGCCCCAATCCAGTCCAGCCCCAGCCCAGTTAGCCCCAATCCAGTCCAGTCAGCCCCAATCAAGTCCAACCCAGTCAGCCCCAATCCATTCCATCCCCAGCCCAGTCATCCCCAATCCAGTCCAGCCCCAGTCCAGCCCAGTCAGCCCCAATCCAGTCCAGCCCCAGCCCAGTCAGCCCCAATCCAGCCCAGTCAGCCCCAATCCAGTCCAGCCCCAGCCCAGTCAGCCCCAATCCAGTCCAGCCCCAGCCCAGTCAGCCCCAATCCAGTCCAGCCCCAGCCCAGTCAGCCCCAATCCAGTCCAGTCAGCCCCAATCCAGTCCAGCCCAGTCAGCCCCAATCCAGTCCAGCCCCAGCCCAGTCAGCCCCAATCCAGTCCAGCCCCAGCCCAGTCAGCCCCAGTCCAGCCCAGTCAGCCCCAATCCAGTCCAGCCCCAGCCCAGTCAGCCCCAATCCAGCCCAGTCAGCCCCAATCCAGTCCAGCCCCAGCCCAGTCAGCCCCAATCCAGTCCAGCCCCAGCCCAGTCAGCCCCAATCCAGTCACCAATCCAGCCCCAATCCAGTCAGCCCCAATCCAGTCCAGCCCCAGCCTAGTTAGCCCAATCCAGTCCAGCCCCAGCCCAGTCAGCCCCAGTCCAGTCAGCCCCAATCCAGTCCAGCCCCAACCCAGTCAGCCCCAATCCAGTCCAGTCAGCCCCAATCCAGTCCAGCCCAGTCAGCCCCAATCCAGTCCAGTCAGCCCCAATCCAGTCCAGCCCAGTCGGCCCCAATCCAGTCCAGCCCCAGCCCAGTCAGCCCCAATCCAGTCCAGCCCCAGCCCAGTCAGCCCCAGTCCAGTCCAGCCCCAGCCCAGTCAGCCCCAGTCCAGCCCAGTCAGCCCCAATCCAGTCCAGCCCCAGCCCAGTCAGCCCCAATCCAGTCCAGCCCCAGCCCAGTCAGCCCCAGTCCAGTCAGCCCCAATCCAGTCCAGCCCCAGCCCAGTCAGCCCCAATCCAGTCCAGTCAGCCCCAATCAAGTCCAACCCAGTCAGCCCCAATCCATTCCAGCCCCAGCCCAGTCATCCCCAATCCAGTCCAGCCCCAGCCCAGTCAGCCCCAGTCCAGCCCAGTCAGCCCCAATCCAGTCCAGCCCCAGCCCAGTCAGCCCCAATCCAGCCCAGTCAGCCCCAATCCAGTCCAGCCCCAGCCCAGTCAGCCCCAATCCAGTCCAGCCCCAGCCCAGTCAGCCCCAATCCAGTCCAGTCAGCCCCAATCCAGTCCAGCCCCAGCCCAGTCAGCCCCAGTCCAGCCCAGTCAGCCCCAGTCCAGCCCAGTCAGCCCCAATCCAGTCCAGCCCCAGCCCAGTCAGCCCCAATCCAGTCCAGCCCCAGCCCAGTCAGCCCCAATCCAGTCCAGCCCCAGCCCAGTCAGCCCCAATCCAGTCCAGTCAGCCCCAATCCAGTCCAGCCCAGTCAGCCCCAATCCAGTCCAGCCCAGCCCAGTCAGCCCCAATCCAGTCCAGCCCCAGCCCAGTCAGCCCCAGTCCAGTCCAGCCCCAGCCCAGTCAGCCCCAGTCCAGCCCAGTCAGCCCCAATCCAGTCCAGCCCCAGCCCAGTCAGCCCCAATCCAGTCCAGCCCCAGCCCAGTCAGCCCCAGTCCAGCCCAGTCAGCCCCAATCCAGTCCAGCCCCAGCCCAGTCAGCCCCAATCCAGTCCAGTCAGCCCCAATCAAGTCCAACCCAGTCAGCCCCAATCCATTCCAGCCCCAGCCCAGTCATCCCCAATCCAGTCCAGCCCCAGCCCAGTCAGCCCCAGTCCAGCCCAGTCAGCCCCAATCCAGTCCAGCCCCAGCCCAGTCAGCCCCAATCCAGCCCAGTCAGCCCCAATCCAGTCCAGCCCCAGCCCAGTCAGCCCCAATCCAGTCCAGCCCCAGCCCAGTCAGCCCCAATCCAGTCCAGTCAGCCCCAATCCAGTCCAGCCCAGTCAGCCCCAATCCAGTCCAGCCCCAGCCCAGCCCCAATCCAGTCCAGCCCCAGCCCATTCAGCCCAGTCCATCCCAGTCAGCCCCATGCCCCTCCAGCCCCAGCCCAGTCAGCCCCAGTCCAGCCCAGTCAGCCCCAATCCAGTCCAGCCCCAGCCCAGTCAGCCCAATCCAGTCCAGCCCCAGCCCAGTCAGCCCCAGTCCAGTCCAGCCCAGCCCAGTCAGCCCCAAGTCCAGCCCAGTCAGCCCCAATCCAGTCCACCCAGCTCAGTCCAGCCCCACATCCAGCCCCAGTCCAGCCCCAATCCAGTCCAGCCCCACCCAGTCAGCCCCAATCCAGTCCAGTCAGCCCCAATCCAGTCCAGCCAGTCAGCCCACATCCAGTCCAGCCCCAGCCCAGTCAGCCCCAATCCAGTCCAGCCCCAGCCCAGTCAGCCCCAGTCCCAGCCAGCCCCAGCCCAGTCAGCCCCAAGTCCAGCCCAGTCCAGCCCCAATCCAGTCCAGCCCCAGCCCAGTCAGCCCCAATCCAGTCCAGCCACAGCCCAGTCAGCCCCATCCAGCGCCAGTCAGCCCCAGTCCAGTCCAGCCCAGCCCAGTTAGCCCCAAACCAGTCAGTCAGCCCCAATCAAGCCCCCCAGTCAGCCCCAATCCATTCATCCCCCAGGGCCCAGTCATCCCCAATCCCAGTCCAGCCCCAGTCCAGCCCGAGTCAGCCCCAATCCATCCAGCCCCAGCCCAGTCAGCCCCAACCAGCCCAGTCCAACCCAACAGATCCATAGCCCCAGCAGGCCAGTTCTAAGTCCCCCAATACCAGTCCAGCCCAGCCCAGTCAGCCCAATCAGTCCAGGCCCAAGCCTCAGTCAGCCCCAATCCAGTGCCAGTCAGCCCCCAATCCAGTCCAGCCAGTCAGCCCCAATCCAGTCCCAAGCCCAAGCCCAGTCAGAGAGCCCAATCCAGTCCACCCCATGCCCAGTCACCACACACCATTCAGCCCCAAATCCAGTCCAGGGCCCAGCAGTAGCCCAATCCACCAGTCGCCCCCAAACCAGTCAGCCCCCGCCCCGTCAGCCCCACTCCAGTCCGCCCCACCCAGTCGCCCCAAACCCGTCCAGCCCCCCCATCAGCCCCAATCCCTCACCCCCAAACCATCCAGCCCCGCCCATTGCCCAAACCAGTCCACCCCCGCCCAGTCAGCCCAAACCCGTCACCCCAATCCATCCAGCCCCAACCAGTCAGCCCCAAACCATCCCCAGCCCCAATCCCGTCCAGCCCCGTCCGCCCCCCAAACCCGTCCGTCAGCCCAACCCCAGTCCAGCCCAGTGGCCCCAATCCAGCCAGCCCGCCCCAGTCCCCCAATCCAGTCCCGCCCCAGCCCATAGCCCCGTCCATCCAGCCCCGCCCCGTCAGCCCAGTCCCGCCCCGTGCCCCCAAACCAGTCCAGCCCCAGCCCAGTCGGCCCCAATCCAGTCCAGCCCCACCCCGTCAGCCCCGTCCAGTCAGCCCCAAACCCGTCCAGCCCAGCCCGCCCCCCAAACCTTTCCCGTAGCCCCCAAAAAGTCCCAAACCCCGTCAGACCCCAACCTTCCACCCCAGCCCCTCTCCCCAAAACCAGTCCCGCCCCAGCCCAGTCACCCCGTCCAGCCCAGTTTAGCCCAACCAGTCCAGCCCCCGCCCCCGTCGCCCCCAAACAGCCCATTCAGCCCCAATCCATCCCGCCCCAGCCCCGTCGCCCCCAAACAGTCCCGCCCCAGCCCGTCCTCCCCCAAACCCTCCAGCAGCCCAATCCATCCCGCCCAGCCATTCAGCCCCCGTCCAGCCCAGTCAGCCCATCCAGCCCAGTCAGCCCCCAAAACCAGTCAGCCCCCAGCCCCGTCAGCCCCAATCCCGTCCAGCCCAGCCCCGTCAGCCCCCCAAAAGTCCCCCCCCCCAGCCCTCAGCCCAATCCTCCCGTCGCCCCAATCCCGTCCAGCCCAGTACCCCAAACCGTCCGCCCCCGCCCAGTCAGCCCCAATCCAGTCCGCCCCCGCCAGTCGCCCAGTCCCTCACCCACCCAGTCAGCCCCATCCCAAACCCCGTCAGCCCCAATCAGTCCAGCCCCAGCCCAGTCAGCCCCAATACCGTCCAGCCCCGCCCATCACCCCCGTCCCCGCCCTCAAAACCCCAATCCGTCAGCCCCGCCCAGTCCCCCTTCCCCTCAGTAGCCCCAATCAAGTCCAAAACCCCGTAGCCCCAAGCCTTTCCAGCCCCAGCCCAGTCATCCCCAATCCAGTCCAGCCCCCCCCGTCAGCCCCCATCCAGCCCTTCCCCCCAAACCAGTCCACCCCAGCCCATCAGCCCCAATCCAGCCCAGTCAGCCCAATCCATTCCACCCCACCCAGTCAGCCCCCAAACCCCCAGCCCAGCCTCAGCCCCCCAAACCATCCAGTCAGCCCCAAACATCACCCAGTCACCCCCAATCCAGTCCAGCCCCCGCCCAGTCAGCCCCAAACCCGTCCAGCCCCAGCCCAGTCAGACCACCGCCCATCAGCCCCAGTCCAGCCCAGTCGCCCAATCCAGCCGCCCCAGCCCCGTCAGCCCCAAACCAGTCCAGCCCAGCCCTTTAGCCCCCAAACCATCCCGCCCCAGCCCATCAGCCCCAAACCATCCAGCCCCGCCCCCGAGCCCCCAAACCACCGCCCCCGCCCAGCAGCCCCAATCCAGTTCCCCCAAACCCCGTACCCCCGCCAGTTACCCCCCAAACCGTCCAGCCCCAGCCAGTCGCCCCACCCCCGCAGCCCCAATCCAGTCCCGCCCCCCAACCCCGTCAGCCCCAATCCATCCAGTCAGCCCCAATCCAGTCCAGCCCAGTCAGCCCCCAAACCAGTCCAGCCCCAGCCCAGTCGCCCCGTCCACCAGTCGCCCCAATCCAGTCCAGCCCAGCCCAAAGCCCCAATCCCGTCCCCAGCCCCACGTCAGCCCAGTCCCCCCAGGGCGCCCCAATCCCGTCAGCCCAGCCCAGTCAGCCCAATCCAGCCAACCCCCAGCCCAGTCAGCCCCCGTCCAGTCCCCCAGCCCCCCTCCAGCCCCATCCATTCCGGCCCCAGCCCCAGTCCAAACCCCAGCCCAGTCCATTCCAAGCCCCAGTCCCAGCCAGACAGTCCCCCCCCAGCCCTACATACCTTAAGGGGGGCCCCCGGGTGCTCTGCTATGCTCTGCGGGGAAGGGGGAGGAGATGCAGGTGGGCCCAGGGCTACGCTACGTGCTTCCCCCCCCGTTTCCTGCATATGCGCAACGTCGCACATAACCGGGGGGACCGCAGCACAGGACGTGAATGAGTGCTCCCGCCGGAACAGTGATAGGGCGCGGGCCGATCTAACCAATCGGCGCCCCGCTTCATGTCAATTGAGTAAACCCCCGGACTGATGCCCCCGGGAGCAGGGGAGAGAGGGGGCGGGAGTTTTAAAAAGTGCGCGGGGCCGCAACACTCCAATGCGGCGCCCCGCTACAGTGTTGTCGGCCGGTGGGGCGGGCTGCAGTGAAAAAAATTCGGGGCAGCAGCATTGATTCGGAGCACGGGCCCCCCCAATGGTAAGCCTAGCGACCCCCCCCAGGGAATTGGGTTTTGGGGGGGAATTAATAAGGGGGTTAGTGTCAGCCCTGGGGTAACAAAAAACTTTACGGGGTGACACCAAGCCCCCGCGCAGTAAAGGGGAGGCATCTGTCAGACACCTCTATTGGTAACACTGGAATAAAGTTATAAAAAAACAACCAAACAAAACAAAAAAAAAACACTTTATTTAAATAAACACTCTCTGACAACATCGCTCATTTACCATTTTATTAAAGAAAAGGGTCTAACACAAAGGGTCCGAAGTAGTCCAACAAATCCATTTCAATTCAAAGTGAAAACCTGTAAAAATATAGAAACATTACCTGCCTGCAGGAGAGAACGATCGACAGTGTTTCGACAAGAGGTAACTCTAGCACGGACCATGCTTAGGACATCAGGAATTCTCTGCAGAGCCCGCTAAGTTAGGTAGGAGTGACCTTTACAAGGTAAGTAACTAGGTAGGCAACCCAACCTTACTAGCTATATAGGTAAGTCTCCAGTAGGGCCACCAGTAGATAAGAACCCAGTTAGGTATATAGGGAGTCAGGAAAGTTACCCAGTAAGTAAGCATGCTGGTATGGCCCAAGTAAGGTAGGCAGGCATGCCGGCAAGGACCATAGGAGGTAGGTAGGCATGCTGACAAGGCCCAGGGGAAGGGACTTGGTAGTTAAGGCCCATGGGTGGCAGGTAGGCATGCTGGCAAGGCCCAAGGAAGGGTACGTAGGCAGTTAAGGCCCAGAGAAGGTAGGCAGGAATTCTGACAAGGCCTAGGAGAGGGTATCTAGGCAGATAAAGCCCAGAGGAAGTAGGTAGGCATGCTGGCAAGGCCCAAAGGAGGATATGTAGGCAGGTAAGCCCCAGGGGATGATACGTAGGCAGGTAAGGCCCATGGGTAGGGTACATAGTCAGGTAAGGCCCAGGGGACGACAAGTAGGCAGGTAAGGCCCAGGGGAGGAAGTTTTGAAGGTAAGCCCCATGGGAGGGTACATAAGCAGGTACGGCTCAGGGGAGGGTACATAGGTTATGAACATGGGAAATAAAAATCCATTCTATGATCACTTGTTAAATGGAAAAACACTAAGAAAAAGTGACATGGAGAAGGACTTACAAATTCTAGTGGACAATAAACTTAATTGTAGCAGCCAGTGTCAGGCAGCAGCTGCCAAAGCAAATAGGATTATGGGGCGTATTAAAAGGGTCATAGATGCACACAATGAAAACATCATTCTCCCATTATACAAGTCACTGGTCAGACCACACATGGAATATTGTGTACAGTTTTGGGTACCAGTTCAAAGGAAAAATATTGTAGAGCTTGAACAGGTTCAGAGGTGGGCAACAAAAAATAATAGTAGGACTGAGTGGACTGTAATAACCAGAAAGATTAGCAAAATTAGGGTTATTTAGTTTAGAGAAAAGATGGTTTAGGGGGACATAATACATATGTATAAATATATTTAAGGTCAATATAGAGATCTCGCTCAATATCTATTTACAACCAGGATTGTATCGAGAACAAAGGGGCGTCTTTTATGCCAAGAGGAAAGAACATTTTTACTTTAACATAGAAAGGGATTCTTTACTGTAAGAGCAGCGAGACTGTTGAACTGTCTGCCAGAGGAACTTGTCATGGTAAATTCACTAACAGAGTTCAAAAAGGGTCTGGGTGTATTTCAAGAGTGCAATAATATAGCAAGTTATAGGGACTACGATTCTGGAGAAGGGTCGTTGATCCAGGGATTTATTCTGATTGCCAGATTGGAGTTGGGAAGGAATTTTTTCCCTAAAATGAGGACTATTGACTTCCACTTCTTGGGGATTTTGCCTTCCTCTGGATCAACACTGCACAATAGGCTGAAATTGGTGGACGTCTGTCTTTATTCGGCCTTACAAAGTATGTAAGACCCAGGGAAGGTAGGTAGATATTGTGGCAAGGCCCATGGGAGGTAGTAGACAGTTAAAGGGGTTTTATCGTTACAATGATCATGTCTCAGATTATGGGGACAGTAAAAATAAGCACTTTTGTAATTGGGTTGCAATACCTCAGTCACTTGGTTTAGCAGATATCAGCTTCTCTGTAAATCTGTATTCTGTTTCTGCTGTTGCTCTATTGCTGGTCGGAACGCCCCCTGGTCGATTACCTAGACACGCCCCCTGCACTGTGATTGGCTGGCTGACATTTCATTCAGCCTGTTGGGATACGCCCCTAGACAGGAAACGCCCCTGCCACGCCCCCTGCGCTGTGATTGGCTGCCTGCACACTCTGTGTTTACTCCCCTCTGAGCTGTTAAAATTGATAGTGAAACCAAGGTCTGCTGGCTCTATGTACATCTCCCAGCTTTATGGTGATGATCTGGGCAATGACTGGCTGTTTAAAGGGCTTTTGCCAAGAGGTTGTTTCACCTCCTCACAGGTCCAGTCCTTAAGCTGCTACTTTGAAAAGAGGGCGTTCTGTTCCTCAGGGCTAATGCAAGCCCCGCCTCCTTATGACGTCATCATTTGTAGTGTATAACATAAGGATTCAACACTGTGTCTACATAAGCTGCTTGTATAGTGCAGTGCTTAGCTGATCCACTCTCCAAGATAAAGGTTAGGAGTTCAAGTCCCATCAGTATTTTTTTTTTTCTTTTATAAATTGTACACATGTAAAGATATGAAAATATATGTGTAGACATCTATAATTTTATTCATATACACACACAAAGCTCCCCTATATAGTGTCCCATTGTCACAGTAGTTACACCAAGCACTTCCAACATATGTGATACAATGCATATATTCTGGGGGATGAGACATGATATAGGGGAGCTATGTATGTGTATATATATCATTATAGAGATTGACATATATATTTTAGGTCTCTCTACATATGTGTAGAATTTAGGGGGGGAAAAATATACTCTGTGAGGGGACTAGAACTCCAAACCCCTTCATTGTAAAAGCAATACTCTATCACTGCTCACTGCTGCACCAACAGCCCAAGTTAGTTACAAGCTGAGCAGGACCTTCTCTCAAAGCGGATTTGCTTCTCCCCCCATTGTTTTCACTCACATGTCACTGACAGGAAGCAGAGATCTTTACTTGAAGCTGACATTTGTCCTTGTAGTTGAGTAAAGGTATCTGCCTGTTGTCAGTACAATTTGGGTGAACACCACTAGAAGTTAAAGCTGCTGGCTTTCAGCGTAATTTGTGTGTAAACTAAGACATATGACAGGTGCTTGCTGGAGTTTGGAGCCTCAAGGCTGCAGACATAAGAAGCATGCAGGAGGCTACAGAGCTGTTTCCAGACAACCTTCTGCATCCCCTGCTTTATAGAAAATGTTGTAGTCACAATACTTCTGTGAGGAGAGACACGCCTCCTGGGAGGAGAGACACGCCTGCTGAGAGGAGAGACACGCCCCTGGATTTCAAACTCAATCTTCCTGGCATCTTCCTGGGTAGGCAGGAAGCTCATCTGCTCAGTTTCCTGCCAGGCTTGCAGTAGGCAGGGCTAGAGGACTGAGGAGGCAGAGACAGACAGCCAGAGGTCCTCTGCTCTTCTGTGTTGTGCACTGCGCTGCCTGGCCTCCTCCCCCATGAGCTCACTGTGTGAGCTGCCAATGCCTTTTCCTCTTACAGTCTGTGTGAAATGGCTGCTGAAGGTCACCCCTTCTGCGGTAATAGGTCTCTACCAGTACCGACACTGAGGTATGGAGCGGCCAGTTGCAGTGGCCACAGCCCTCTGCAGTATCCGCGGAGGGCTCAGTTTAATTCTCAGCTGAATCTGCTGCCAGTCCATGTTTGCCCTAGTACCCTGGATTCTGTGTATTAGCAGCCCAGCACAGTGGCTGCGGCCCCCGCAACGGCACTGCTCACTTACTAAAGAAAGTAAAAGTAGCACCAGATGATTGTATATAGAATTTTTTTTTAAGAAGCAGAGCAGGCAGCTCATTAGTGAGCTTGGCCCACTGGGCATCAGCCCACTCGAGCAGATACCCAGTCCAGGCTTGTGTGCAAGCAATGTTCCTGAGTGTCTTCTAAACAGCAAAGTACAACAGTTATCAAGTCTCTGCTGCATTCTTTGCATGCTAAATAAACCTAGTCCCCTGCAAGAGTTACTGTCACAGTCATATTACAAAGGCTTATATGAAGAAAACTGTACCAGGCTCTGACTGGCCCACGGGGAATAGGGGAAACCACCAGTGAGCCCCTGAGCTTGACGGCCCCTATCTATTGTTGACTTCTGAACATGACAAGCTTGGGGCTGCTTTTCAGGGAGAAACACAGAGAATGGATGGAGATAGAATTTTTACATTATCCAAGTGGACCAAAGTGCAGTGATGTAGAAGGAGAGTCTTTCATTATCTGTTATAAACCTCCTCAGACTCACACTGCATGTCACTGCTATCTGCTGACAGTCAAGTATATTCTATTACGGTAGATTCACCAGTGACAGGTCTCTTTTTATCTTTTACAAACAAGAAAAATGAATGTTCTACAGCACTCAGCAGAATAATAATACATTTTTAATATAGTATACTCAAAAAACATAGACAACTGCTTATTAGAATTAGTAAGGCTGGTTATTATTGTACTACAAGACATTTTGGTCTAACACAACCTTTTTTATATGGTTTATATGCAATTAACAATAATAAGTATTACGATTATTTCTTGGGTCCGGTATGTCTCCAATACCGTATGGATTAATGAAATATTCCAGCACCATGAAAAACCAAAATCCCAGAAAAAACAAAAAATAAAGATGAGCAAAATATGCCAACAACAGAGAAGTCCAGTGTAAAATTGCATCTTATAGAAGACATTGAAGATTCTGCATGCAGTAAATAGCAGAGCCCGGCAGTGTGAGTCATTTATCTATCACTCATTCCCTTAGGTATTACTAAGAACAGATAGATGCAGGGAGTCACGATGTGCGCTGCGGTCCATGCTTCTGGCCACAGGCACAGCCTTCCCTGGCGTGCGCTTCGCTGCACGTCTACTTACCCGGCCCCGTCCTGCTTACTCCTCGAGCTGTGCCCTGATGTGACTTCTACTGCCTCTGCCTGCACTATCCCAGCAGGCCACTAGGGGCGCACATGAGCAGCTGTCCAGGATTTAAAGGGCCAGTACATGACAGGTGTTCCTTTCCACCTACGGCGTTCGGACACGGGCCTTATAGGGATTCCTCTTTCTGCCGTCAGCGCCCAGCTGTTGGTGTCCGTTCTCTAGTAACGTTCTTGTGCGCTCCCTAGCGAATTGCCTTGTCTCTCCGTTTGACTTCCAGTCTTCGTCCGTTGTGCTCACTGTCGTCTTTCGCACACTGTTCCCGCCTAGCCTGCTCCTCCCTACTCGAGTCATGCTCCTGTTTTCCGGGTGTCTACATCTCCGGTTTTGGCTATCACCGCTAGGTGCTATGTCGGGGTTAGCAACCCAGGGGATTCTCTTCAGCAAAGTCCGTCCTGCCTTGCGGCAGGCTTCAGTGCAAACAAGGGGCCCCTTAGACTCCGCTCCCCGGTGTAGGGTACAACTCCTTGCGGTGACCAGAGGATCCACCTTCCGCTTGCCAGATCGTGACACAGGGTGATGAATCTCTCTCAATCTACCTCTGAAACAACAAACGCATAATAGGTGTAGTTTGCAGGCAGTGGTGGGGGGCTGAACATATCAGAGAGGAAGAAAGAGCCAAGGTAATGGACAGCCTGTCATGGACACCCCAAGTGGTGCACACTCATTTAACTCCTTATGATACTCCTTATGATACAGCTTGGAGCAGGAATAGGAAACTTTTATTTTTTATTATTATTAAATGGAACCTATGGTTTTATATTTCAGGACATAAGAAATAAAGATCTAGTCCTTGACAGGTCTAAAAATTAGGTGAATACAACCTCAGATGAATAACAACAAACAGCAGATTCCACTGTATGATTAATTTAACAACAATGAAGACAAAGTACACCACATGTGTCAATAGCTTGTAGAACCACCTTTAGCAGCAATATCTTGAAGTATTCTTTTTCTGTATGATTTTATCTGTCACATCATTCTGAAGGAATTTCAACTCACTCTTATTTATAAGGTTGCTTACAGGGGTTGTCTCACTACATTGATTCATCTGACCTCAGTCCTGTTTTCTTGGAATAATTTTTACTGGCTTCTACTAGGCAGCAGTAGAAGCCAGGTCTGTCTATAGCAACCAGTGCTGGCAGCCTATCAGGAGAGATCAAACAGGTCTGTAGCTATAGCGACCTGAGGAGCTGATGCAGCCCATCCACGGGGGGATATCTCGGAGTAGTTAGTGCTAGTGGACATTTAGTGCAAAATGACTTGTTTTTGCAAGATCTTTAACATAAAAAGCAATCATTGTAGTGAGCCAACCCCTTTAAGTTCTTTGATTTTGTGAGCATTTGTTTATGTACAACTATCTGCATTAGAAATGCAAATAATAATACTAGTAGTATAGTGTTGTACCGTGTTAGCCATAGAAAGTAGTAGAAGAGTGAAGAAATCAGGCGATACCTTTTTCAGACTAACTGAGTATATTTGATGGTGAGCTTTCGAGAGTACTAGCTCCCTTCTTCAGACATGATGTTATACAAGAAACTGAAAATTTACAGACTTTTTATACACAAAAGACATGGACCTTCAAAGGATCTTAGAATTCTTAAAAATAACAAAATGCAATATAAGCAGAGAAGTCATTTACAACAGGTCAAGACATCAACTATCTGGAAACTTGTGAGGCGTGACAGAGGGGTCAGTAATTCTGCGTCTTATCTCGTAGCCATCAGCTGTAATTTGTGGCCATCACAGTTCACACATAGTTTGACATAAAGCTGGCATGAATATTTAGCCCATTTTGCAGAGTCTGAAATTTTTGTATTAATTTAAATTCCCAAAAGGCTTCACTCTGCATAACCCAATCCGGCTCACCTACAACAGCCGATAAGCAGAACAACTATGTATTCGAACATCTGAAAAGCTGCGCAACTACATGCTAACAATTTCCTATAACAACAAGAGAAAAAACACAGGAGGAGATACAGGCCCTAAAGACATCACTGGAGAATGACACAGAGGAGATGAAGGCCAAACTCCACACATACTACTTTAAACAGCAGGACATGCTTATCAACAACAAAAAGAAAAAGCTCCATAGACTGAGACAGAAAGGCTTCATCACTACAACTACAAGCACCAGCCCAGCTCAGCAGACCTGTGTTGTGAACCTTTCCTCCTATGAGCCAAGAAAACACGAAAGGTCAGTTCTCTCCAAAGGTCTCTCCTTCTGCCCCTCAGCCTTCACTGACCAAGTCAAACTCTGCAATGATATGGAGGAGTTCTTCAGAAAAATGAGACTGAGGGAATACTTCTATGACAAAGACCTTCCATACAGCAGCGACTCTGAGAGAACAGCCCATAAGGAACCCACCAAAAAATCAACCTGGACCCCACGGCCTGGAATTAATGCAGCACTAGATAAATACATTGACTGTTTCAGAAGCAAGCTAAAATCTGAGATCTTGGGGAAACTAAAGAAACAGGTCCATAACCCAACCCTGCAGCAACAGAAGGCTATCACTTCACTGAAAGAAAATCGGGACATAATAATAAAACCAGCTGACAAAGGGGGCGCAATAGTCATGATGAGCACCTCTGACTATATCCAGGAAGCAAACAGGCAGCTGTCCAACCCAGCCCATTACTCCAAACTTGACAGTGATCCCACAGAGGACTTTATAAAACAGCTAAAGAATGTGATCAAGAAGTTTCCAACTCAGGTCCAGAGGCAGGTAGAGGGGCTCATCCCAGCAGATCCCAGTCCGGGCTGCTTCTACATGCTCCCCAAGATCCACAAAGATGGCAATCCTGGGAGACCTATCATTTCTGGTATTGGGACACTGACAGAGAATATCTCAGGTTGGGTGGAAAATCTCCTAAAACCCCTGGTCAGAGATACTCCTAGTTACATCCAGGACACCACGGATCTTCTTAACAAACACAATGCCCTTGGTCCACTTCCTGAAGGCAACATTTTGGCAACTATGGATGTAGAATCCTTGTATACAAACATACCCCACAAGGATGGAGTAGCAGCATGTCGGACGCACCTGGAAAAACTAAACCTCCCAGCAAAACCAGTCACACAGCTCATACAGTTCATACTCAGCCACAACTATTTCACCTTTGGAGAGGACCTATATCTACAGTGAATGGGAACTTCAATGGGGTCCAGATGTGCGCCCCAGTATGCAAATCTCTTTATGGCTGAACTGGAAGGAGCGTATCTATCCACATGCGCCACCAAACCCATGATGTACCTCCATTACATCGATGATATCCTTGTCATCTGGACTGTGGGCGAGGAGGCCCTACTTAAATTCCATAATGACTTCAATAATTTCCACCCCACCATCAACCTTAAACTTACCTATTCAGAGAGCAAAATCCACTTTCTGGATACTACAATACACATCAAAGACCACCAGCTACTCATATCAGTATACCACAAACCCACAGACAGAACGGCCTACCTCAAAAACGACAGCTTCCACCCCAAGCACACAAAACAATCCATTATATACAGCCAGACCTGGACAAACACCTCCTGGATCTGAGGACAAAATTTCTCTAATTGGGATACAGGCCAAAAGTGACGGACAATCAAATCAGCAAAGCAGCCGCCATCAACAGAGACAGTCTACTTACATACAAAGAGACACAGAATGAAGAACGAGTGCCCCTAGTTGTAACCTACAACCCACAGCTGGAGATCCTACGTAAGATTGCTAAGGAACTCCAGCCTGTACTACATAGGGACAACAGACTCAAAGAAATATTCCCAGTCCCCCCTCTCCTTTCCTTTCGGCAACCACCAAACCTGCGACGTATTATTGTCCGGAGTGCCCTGACGGCCCCCAACTGAAAAGGGCACCTCACCCTGCCTGCAGAACAGGTGCAAGACCTGCAGGCACATCCACACCACTGACAGTGTACCTGTCCCACAATCCCAACAGGTGCACAGAATTAGGGGGACATTTTCCTGCAGGTCTAGCAATGTGGTGTGTCTGATTATGTGTATGCAATGTCCCATCACAGGCCTTTATGTGGGAGAAACAAGGCAGAGACTCAGCCAGCGCATGAACTCACATAGATTCACTATTAATAACAGCAGAACTGATCTTCCAGTGGCACAACACTTCTCCAAAGATGACCATTCTATTAAAGATTTGAAGATTATGGTTTTAATGGGACACTTTAAGACGCAGAGGGAGAGAAAGGAGTGGGAATTTAAATTAATGCAAAAATTTCAGACTCTGCAAAATGGGCTAAATATTCATGCCAGCTTTATGTCAAACTATGTGTGAACTGTGATGGCCACAAATTACACCTGATGGCTACGAGATAAGACACAGAATTACTGACCCCTCCGTCACGCCTCACAAGTTTCCAGATAATTGATGTTTTGACCTGTTGTAAATGACTTCTCTGCTTATTTTGCATTTTGTTATTTTTAAGAATTCTAAGATCCTTTGAAGGTCCATGTCTTTTGTGTATAAAAAGTCTGTAAATTTTCAGTTTCTTGTATAACATCATGTCTGAAGAAGGGAGCTAGTACTCTCAAAAGCTCACCCATCAAATATACTCAGTTAGCCTGAAAATGGTATCGCCTGATTTCTTCACTCTTCTAATAATAATAATACTAATAACAATACATAGAAGATGTCTCTGGTGAGTCCCTAGATGTAACTGCACTATAATCACTTAAATGTCTGCAAGGACTGGGTACACTTGTATTTACCAATATATGGTCACTGTATGGAGGTAATATACAGTCTGCTGAGCCTGTGTACACTGGTAATTATCACTATATGGTCACTGTTTGATGGCAATATACTGCCTGAAGAGCCTGTGTACACTGGTAGCTACCACTATATAATCACTGTATGGTAGAAATATTGGTAGTAGTGTAATGTAAGTTCAGGCACAGTTTAGTGGTATCTCCCAGCTCTCCTGGATACTGAATAGACTGTCCAACATACAAGAAAGCTTTCTTCCAGAGCCGTTACACAGTTGAGTGTAGCGCGCATGACCTTTATCTGAAGGGGTGTGTGGCTTGATACAAAGAGGGCGTGGCCAATGCAAATTATTGGGGCGGCACACTACACGCACCATGTCTTGCGATCTCCCTGGTGGCCTCTTTCAAAAGTAGCCAAGTATGAGGTATATATAAGCAACACCACATGGGGTGTATACCATGATAGAAAACCCTGGTGTGACTCTGAGTAAAATTACAGGCACAGAGAGGTACAGTATAGGCCTAAAGCAGGCTGTAGGCTCTGTATTACAGAGCGGTAAAGCACAGATGTGTAATACTACAGTGAGCATGAGAATAAAAAGGTTACCCGGTTTTAAAAATCAACTATTTCATGCACTCTAGTAAAGTCTCAAATCATAGAGGGTGGGTGTTGGTCTTCTTCCTCTGAATTGTCCTCTGAGGTGATCAGGAATATCAGTAAAAAATCTATGAGGCGGGTCGAAACATGTCGGGACTAGACTGGAGGGTGTTATAGGGAATTTCACAGATTAGGGTTAGGATCCTGGTGGAAACGCCCTTATCAGGGCGAATATCCTGCTCTGTTAGGATTGGGATTTTTCTAGTCTTTTTTAGGGCTAGTTTACGTTTTCTCTTTTTGTACTTTAGGCATCGTTTTGTTCTTAAAGGGGACGCCTACTTATCGATGTTTTAATCTATATCATTAAAAGTTATATTTTAGGACTTTACCTCTTCTTTGGGATTTATTATTTGTTGGTCTAGAGGTTGTTTGTAAGACAAAGCTATTGGTTGTCTATTTCTTGGTTTGGGGGTTGGGGACTCTGTTAAGGCATATCCCCTTTTGTGCAGAATTAAAAGTCACTGATCTTCCCTCACACTGGATGATCTATCCTGTCCTGTTTTGCAAACAAGGCACTGATTTCAGTTAGAACTTTGTCATTCTTAATTTCTCCTGTCAGGGCACTGCAGCAATCTTTTAACCATACAAACAGTCTTGAAAAAGACTGCTTGTCACTGCTATACTCTTCTGTTGCCCCCGACCATAGTGCTATGTATACTGATGTCAGGCTGAACATGGCATCTGACCATAACAGCCGATCCTGGCAATCGTGTGACATTAGGTTCTCATGTATGAAAACAGCCTAGGTCTAAGACTTTCTTTGGTTCCCATAGCAACCAATCATAGCCCCCCCCTTTCATTTTTTCAGAGCACTTTATGAAATGAAAGGGGAGTTCTGATTGGTTGTCATATGTGACTGTTCTGTCCTCCCTATGTGTGTGGAGCATAAGTTGATAGGCAGGTAAACTCTTTCCCAGCAACACTATCTAGGATTCTGGAGGGGGGTCATTGATCCAGGGATTTTTCCGATTGCCAGATTGGAGTCAGGAAGGAATTTTCCCCTAAAATGGGGACGATTGGCTTCTATCTCATTGGGGTTTTTTGCCTTCCTCTGGATCAACACCTTAGCACAACAGGCTGAACTGGATGGACGTCTCGTCTTTTTTCAGCCTTACAAACTATGAAACTATGAAACACATTGACAAGGAGTGATGCCCAATTTCAACTTTTATTGCATAGGATAGTATAAAACTGTGGGACATACAAAACATATACTTACTATGATGTGACAGCATGAATAAACACAATAATGTACAAAGCGCTGCAAACATATATACATGTGTATAAGATTCATTACTCATGAGGGATGTGCAGACATATAAACATGGAGGCTGCAGTCTACAACAAGTAACTAACTGTAAACAACAGCTATTGGCATAGAGTACAACACTGCACAATGTATAGTCCTGAATGGCAGTTTAACCTTACCAGCGATGCTAACTGTAGGTTGGGAGATGTCTAGATGGAACATCTAGACATGTCTACCCTCCACATGTGTCTAGGAGAAAATGGCTGCTGATGAAGATGACTCTATAATGTCAGCAGGTCATGTGGTATGGCTATGGCAGCTTTACTGGGACAAAGTTAACGTAATATGTACTAACTAGAAGTGTGCCCAAATAGCCACTAGATGGAGCTGTTGCAACTGAAACACAGAAATACAGTATATGAATACAAAGAACATAAGAAACATAGCCAAGGCATGTATCTGAGGCATAACAGCAACAAAGAAAGTCAGTTTTCATACATAAGGTCCTTAAAGGGGTTGTCTCACTACAAGGATTGCTTTTTATGTTAAATATATTGGATAAACAAGTCACTTTGCAATATGTGTCTATTAACAGTGCTCTACCTATTTCTAGATATCCCCTCTTGTATGGGCTGCAACAGTTCCTCAGGTAGCTATAGCTACAGACCTGTTCAATCTCTCCTGATAGGCTGCCAGTACTGGGTGCTATGGCCACAGACCTGGTGTCCTCAGCAGCTTGTCACTGCAGGCCACTGGTAGCCAGTAAAATCAGTTAACACACCCCTGAATTCAAAAATGAAACAGAGAGCACAGGACTGAGATAAGATGAATCGATGTCATGAGACAACTAGTGTTGAGCTGAACCGTTCAGAAAATGGTTACTTCGGCATGAACTTTATGGTTTTTCCGAACCCGAGCCAAAACAATTTTTTTGCTGCAAGTTCGGTAAAAAGTTCGGATTCGGCACAGGCGTTCGGCGCCTTTTTCAGCTGCTTCTTTAGCTTTGGCGGCCAGCAAATGAGTGCAGAGCACAGAGCGGAGGGGGGGTCAAAAACATCACCAGTGAGGGTGTAGGGATCTCACTGGCTGCTAAAATTACATGACCGTCTTATGTGTATGTCACTGTATTTCCTGTTAATCCCCATTTCCAGCTTACTCTCAGTAATGCACACACTGCTGCCTGTGTCTGCTGGTCTGCCAGCAGACAGAAACAACATTTAATAGCGATTTCACACAAGAAAAGCTGCTAGTTAGATTACTCGGGAGGCGACGGTTGGTTTGGGGAATCAGACACATCACTAGTTATGCAGTTAGGGAGTTTTGTATAGATATTCCATAGAAAAAATTCTGCTTATAATCCTATTTGCCCATTGCAAAGTAAAGGCATTTAAGAGCACTTGATTTGCTGTGAGAGTTCTTTCATACGACCCCATTTCACCCATATTGCATAGAATTTTTTTTGTTTATAATCCTATTTGCCCGTTGCAAAGTAAAGGCATTTGAGAGCACTTGATTTGCTGTGTGGGTTCTTTCATATGACCCCATTTCACCGATATTGCATAGAAAAAAATTCTGTTCATAATCCTATTTGCCTGTTGCAAAGTATAGGCATTTAAGACCACGATTTGCTTTGAGGGTTCTTTTATACGACCCCATTTCACCGGTATTGCATAGAAAAAATTCTGTTTATAATCCTATCTGCCCGTTGCAAAATATAAGCATTTAAGTACCATGTTGATTTGCTGTCTTTGGAGTACAGATCCTCAATAAGAGACTGTGAACAAAGCTTGAACTTTTTAATATTTATATTTTTGAACATGGAGCGAACTAGAGGTGGTAAGTGAGAAAGGAGGGGTGTAGGATGTGGAGCTAGAGGTACGAAACAAGGTGCTCCTTCCAACACACAAGCGAGCACATCGTCAGTCGCAGGACCATCAGGCCTGTCTTCGCTTGGTCGGTTCCTTGTGCATCTCATTACTGAGGATCGGTGCCAACCTGTTCTTCAGTGGTTAACACACCCTTCATCCAACAGTTTTACCTCTGCTTCCTCTCAGTGATAACCAACAAACGTATCCGTCTTTCCCCTGAGAATGTGGATCAATTGACATTTATCAAAATGAATCAAGCGTGGATCTCTGACGATTTTGTTCCCCCGGTTGCCGATGTCACTGACTAGCAAACTAGTCTAGTCTTCTTGACAATGTGAAATACAGATTCTATCAGTCATCTATTAACATCAGTCATCAGTCAGTCTGCCGTAAGTCATCTATTAACCATTTCATGCTCCATAAAGCCAAATCAAATTGGGCCCCCACCCATTACTACTTTTTATTTTTTTTAATAGATTTGTGGGCCCCTTTTCGATTACGGCCCGTGACAAGAGTACTGCCTGTACTGCCCTATTGGCACCACTGGCGGTAGCAGCCGCTACGGGGCCTTGCATCCTGAGGTGTTCCAAAAGCCGGTTTGACACATAAGAAGACACCGGCATTGGAAATAGCACACGGTAACTGGCACGGGTGCCAAAACGGCAGTACTCCTGTCAAGGGCCATAATCAAAAAAATAATGTTAACATGCTAATGTTAAAATATAGGAACTAGTAATGGGTGGGGGCCCCATTTGAGTTGGCTGGCCCTGAAATGGATAATAAATGACTGACGGCAGCCCTGGCTACCACTGCACCCCCTAAAACTACGGCCCTCCCAGCTGAACCTCCATGTTCCCCGTTGGGATGTTCTTGCTGCCATCACATATATGACATGTTCTTGAGCCCTAGTACAAAAAGTGATAGGGGGCTCCTGCCAGTTACCATGTGCCATTTCCAACACCGGTTTCTTTTTATGTGTCAAAGGGGCCCCGTAGCAGCTGCTAATGCTGCACCTCCTATAGCTACGCTGTCTTCATCTTTTCAGTTAGCCCTTGAAAGGAATGAAGTATTTTAGCCTCTCAAATTTTTTCTGTGACTCTTAGAACAAAATTTTATTCACTAAGTTGTTCCACGTATCCATTTTAACTGTTTGGATGCTAATTGTAAACTTCTCCTCACCTGTAGGGGTGTAAAAATTAACCAACCATTTTCCCCCCTTTGGGATTTTAGGGGGTTTTTGGAAATTTGGTTAAATTTCGATTTTGAAACTAACTTTTCAAAATTGGGGTGTACTCAAAATAAAATTTTTTTGGGGTTTGCTCATCTCTAGAGACAACCCCTTTAAGTCTTTAAGTTTTTTTTTAAATGAATCTGTTTCTGTCAAAAAGCTGGTTTAGGTTTCAAATCAGAACTAAAAAAATTTGCCTTGCAAAGTTTAAAAATTGGCTTTCCAATGAACTGTACTCTGTAAAAAGGTAAATAGATGATTAATAAAAGTAATCAATTCATTTAGTCTGTGGTTTTACCCGATTATTTTTTTTTTTAAAGGGGAAAACTGTACATAGGTTATGACCTTGCTAGGCACATTCAAACCTGACTCTATAAGCACTAAAAAAGCACTAAACAATTCCTATATTCCCTTTTTGCTTTTTTAGTGCTTATAGAGTGCTGCTGATATTGTGTGTGTCTGCATAGCTTTTTGCTGACACGCCAGCATGCACCTATACTAATATTTTAAAAATTGTCTTGGGTGTGGTGACTAATTTTTGCTTTTTAGACCCTTGCTGAGGATAGCACAAGCTATTGAAAGATAAGTTGTTTCCAGCGCTGTGTCCCTTATTCTGAAAGATACTGTAGTTTTAGAGCATTTACTACTCAAGTCTGTCAGTTTGCGCCTGTTCTGCCAGAGATGAGTCTGGTGTATTCATGAGTAGATATTAGCTCCGTCCACCCCACATTTTTTTTCCGTCCCCTTTCAATGTCCCACCCGGGTTTATTAAAAATTTTACTTTTATAGTAAAACCTGTAAATAACAAAAGGGGGGAGGGGGCTGTGGGTGGGGGGGCTAATTCCAGCTCATTAATTAAGTGGACTCTTTTCTGGCAGAACAGACTGCAAACTGCCAGATTTAAAGGGGTTGTATCATTTCATTAAATGGTCTTCAGAATAAGGGGACAGTGAAAACAAGAACTTTGCAATTGGATTCATTACAAAGCTGTCTTGTTTTCACAGTGTCCCCTTTCTTCTTTTTGTAAAAAACAGTTCTCCCGTGCCCGGGCGGATCCCACCTCCTTTAAATTTTATTGGTTTGGCCTATAATTTAATTTGTCAGGGCCGTTCGGTTCACGGGAGCGTGCATTCCTGCCTTTCCTCAATAAGGGGCCCGCAGGAAATTTTACCCGCAGCCAGAAGAAACACAAAACACTTCAGGCTTTACAATCAGAAAACAGCAAAATGTGCTCGGTCCATGCTTCTCTTACTCAGAGTAAGGGGCATAAAAAATTTCACCCCCACACCCAGAAAACACATGCGCGATTTTACAAACGAAAACAGCAAAATTGTGCCATTGCCCAACTCTCCTGCATAGAAGGGGATTTGGGGGTATGAAACTAAATTCAACTGTAAAAACCTCCGCTGAGAGAGGAAAGAGATCATAGAAGCGGGTTTATAAAGATGCTAGATTTAACCGGATTGGGTTTTAAGACTCTACAAAATAAACTCACAGTGAATGTGGATAGATAGGGAGAGGGGGGGGGGGAGGGGGAACAGGGTCGAGACGACATGAAAAGTGATGTCATACCCTTCATTAAGAAAACCCCTGGGGGGGGAAAAACGCCCTGGGTTTGTAGAGCTGAGAAAAAGAAAAAACTTTGAAAACCGAACTGAAAAACGATACAGCCCTTTAATCATTAAATGCTCTGAAATTTCTGCATCTTATAGAATAAGGGACACAGCACTGGAAACAGTATGTCTGTCACTAGCTTCTGCTACTCTCAGCAAGAGGGGCATAATCTATGTGACAGGATCCCTTTAAGGTTTGCAATTGGCAAAAAGAGAATTCTTTAATCTGTTAATGACCATACCCCCTGTATGTATTACTCGGAATAAAACCCATTGCAATCAAGTGGAACCAATTAACATGTAATGGCAGAGCATTTTCATCTTGCTGTCACCACAATACAACATTTTCTCAGTTTGAGTAGATAGCTACAAATATACACACACATTTAACTAATGTCTGCAATTAAAAAAATATAAATTCTGAATATCGCTCAGAGGACTTTTATAATATATTGCATATATTTAAAAATCAAAAACTTGATAATTAAGTTGCGCTTTTAAGAAATTCTAATGATTAAGTAAACAAAAGATAAGATTTGCTCTTTAACCTTTTCCTTACTACACCGTAACTATACCTCATGGTCTTGACTATCTTTGCGCATCACCATATACAGTATGTTGACATCAGGAATTTTGCCATGGTTCAGTAGTTGTATCTGTGTCATCCACACCAAGTGACAAATGTCACATATAGACCACGGCTGTAGCCCCCCGTCGCATATAAACCGTTGCTATAGCCCCCTGTCACATATAATCCATTGCTATAGCCCCTTGTCACATACAAACTGTTGCTGTAGCCCCCCGTCACATATTGACCACTGCTGTAGCCCCGTCACATATATACCGTTGATTTAGACCCCCGTCACATATAGCCCACTGCTGTAGCCCCCAATACATATAATCCGTCGATGTAGTCCCTGTCACATATAGACCACTGCTGTAGCCTCAAACACATAAAAAAACATTGTTGTAGACCCCTATCACATATAGACCACTGCTATAGCCCCCCTGTCACACATAAACCATAGCTTTAACCCCCTATGTCACATATATATAACTGTCCTTGGTGCCTCTCCCCCTTTTAATACACCTACCTAGCTCACCCCAAGATGTTACTTGACAGAAAAACACTTTAAGGGTTTTTCTCCCTTACATTCTGTTTTTTTCCCAGAATGCTCCCTTACTGATTTCAGCAAGACAATAAAATGTCTTCATTATTTGGTCTCCCTTATCTTTGGAAAAAGAGTCCACTCTGGATTTTGTTTCTGTAATGGAAACTTAGGGCCTCATGTATGAAAACTGTTGGAGCTCCCCTTTCATTTCATATAGTGCTCTGATAAGGAGGGGCTCTGATTGGTTGCTATGAAAGTCTTAGACCTAGATAGTTTTCATATATGTGGCCCTTAGTTTTGGTTCTCTGTAAGCCATTAAAGATACATAGTTTTGGGGGCGCTATGCAGATAAATAAAGTGTTTCTATCTGCTGAAACACATAGATTATGTCATGTGTCTCCTAGACAAACTGCTGGAATAGCAGCAGATAAAACTTTAAAGGATTACAGAGTTCTAGAACTCTGGACAAAAACATAATAGCATCAATTTGTCAACTGTGGTAATTTCTTTGCCTTTTGTGGTATGTGCTTTTTTGTTCAGTTGGCGTAAATTGATAAATTTTGTGCAGATGATCAGTGCCCAAATTAAAAGTGACCAGAAGAGAATCTCTAACTCATCTGTCATTTCAGCGGAGACAAAATTACCATAGAGAAGACAAATGTCATTCATAATTAATAGCGGATTTGTTTGCAGAATTTTTAAATAGCAAATTTTCAGAAAAACAAGTGCTTTTAAAAGACTGTTTGCCATCAGCGCCTTCAGATGTTCTGGACTTTATGGGAACTGACTTGCAAGATGTAATCAGTTTTAGAAAAACATCTGAACACTTTCTTATTTTTCATGTTCAAAAGAGGTAAATTTTTTGAAGAACACAAATCACAAAGTCTGTGCTTTAGCCATCCAGCTGGCTCCTGCTGATTAGACATAGCTGCTAGAGCACAGAGGTGGTCAGTAACCTAGGAAACTATCGGTAAATAAGGAGGATATATAATCTGCTGTATTTCTGAAATGAAGCAAAATAAAAAAAGAAATTAATTTTTAAAGAATGTTTATTTACATTTGCCCACATGTTTAACCGCTTAAGGACCCAGCCAGTTTTGGCCTTCCTGACACAGCCCTGTTTTTGAAATCTGGCATGTGTCACTTTATGTGAGAATAACTTTTCGATACTTTTACCTATCCATGTAATTCAGAGATTGTTTTCTTGAGATACATTGTGCTTTTAGTTAGTAAGAAATTTTGGTCCATGCAATCCTTGTTTGTGAAAAATATCAAAATTTCGTGAAAATTTTGAAAAACTTGTCATTTTGAAAGTTCCAAAATTTCTGCATGCAAGACAGATAATTATTCACTACAAAATAGTTTATAACTAGCATCTTCCATATGTCCACTATAGGTTGGCATCACTTTTTAAATGTCTTTTTCTTTTTAAAACATAAGGGGACTTAGAAACTTAGTAGTAATTTCTCAAATTTTCAACAAAATTTGCAATTTACATTTTTTTAGGGACCACTCCAGTTCTGACGGGGCTCTGAGGGGCCTGCATGTTAGATACCCCCATAAATCACTCCATCTGAGAAACTAGAACCCTTAAAGTATTTACAACAGTGTTTAGAAAGTTTGTTAACCCTTTAGGTATTTCACAGAAATTAAAGGAAAGTGGAGGTGAAATTTCAAAATTTCACTTTTTTTTTGCAGAATCTCAATATTTATCTATTATTCACTGCAATACGGTAAATGTGACCAGGTAAATGCAACTTAATATCAATTCCGCAGATTCTGCCATTTTTAGAGATATCCCATATGCGGCCCTAGTGCATTATTTGGCTCAGCCACAAGCCTCAGAATATGAGGAGCACCTACTGGACTCTGGGGTCTCATTTTCAATACGATTTTATTTAGGCGCCAGGTTTGCGGGTGCCCTAAGGTGATAAAACTTAATAAACACCTCTAAAAAGACCCCATATTGAAAATTACACCAGTTAAGGAATATATTCAGGGGTGCACTGAGTATAATGACCCCACAGGTGATTCACAATTTTTTTTTAGCATTAGGCTGTGAAAAATAAAAATTTATTTTTTTCCAACAATCTGCAATTTTAGCTTAGAATGTTTCATATTTACCAGGAATCCTGGAAAAAAACTACCCCAAATTTTGTTACACAATTTCTTCCAAGTTCGGCAATACCCTACATGTGGGTATAAACTGCTGTTTGGGTGCATAGCAGGGCGTATAAGGGAGGGGGCGCTTTTGGAACGCAGATTTTGGTGGATGCCATGTCTCCTCTACAAAGCCCCCAAAGTACCAGAACAGGTGAAACTTCTAGAAGTCGCCCCATTTTGGATTCAACACCCCTCAGGGATCTCATCTAGTGGTGTATTGTGAATTTTGGGCGCACAGGTGTTCCATAGTTTTTTTTAACATTGGGCCATGAAAATGGGGCGAAAAAACGCAGCTCTGTTATTGTTTTTTGGGCTTCAATTTTACAGCGTTCACCGTGCAGGATAAATGACAGGATAACTTTACTATGGGGGTTGGTACAATTACAATTATATAAATTTTATATCGTTTTTATGTTTATTACTTATACACAATAGAAATATGTCTATAACAATTGTGTTTTTATGTAGTTCTATTCTGACAACCAAACTTTTTTATTTTGCTGTGTGCAGAGCTGTGTTGGAGCTTGTTTTTTGCGGGGTGAATTGATGCTTTTATTAGTACCATTATGGGGGGCATATGACACTTTTTTCACTTTTTATTAAGGTTTCGGTGAGGCATTTTGAACAAAATACAGCAATCCTGGTAGGGTTTTTTATTTTTATTTTTACAGCGGTCACCATGTGGTAAAAATGACAAGCTAGCTTTACTCAGCAGGTCGATACGATTACAGCGATACCAAATTTGTATATTTTTATGTTTTACTGCTTTTACACAATAAAAACACTTTTATTCAAAAAGGAAAACATGTTTTTGCATCGCCATAGTCTGAAAGCCATAACTTTTTCATTTTTCTGTATACGGAGCTGATTATGGGCTTGTGTTTTGGGATGAGTTGACATTGTCATTAGTTCCATTATGCGGTGCATATGACGCTTTGATCACTTTTTATTAAAGTTTTTCTGAGGCATTTTGAACAAAATACAGCATTCCTGGTAGTGTTTTTAAAATTTTTTTTACAGCGGTCACCGTGCAGTATAATTGACATGCTATTTTTACTCGGCAGGTCGAGACAATTACAGTGATACCCAATTTGTATATTTTTTTATGTTTTACTGCTTTTAAACAATAAAAACACTTTTATTCAAAAAGGAAAACACGTTTGCATCACCATAGTCTGAGAGCCATAACTTTTTTATTTTTCTGTGTACAGAGCTGTGTAGGGGCTTGTTTTTTGTGGGATGAGTTGACGTTTTAATTGGTACAACATTGCCATTTATAGGAGTTTTTGATCGCTTTTTATTTCATTTTATGTGCTGCGGGATGAACAAAAATCTTAATACTGGGGTTGTTTTTTTGTTTTTTTTGTTTTTTTTACGGCGTTCACCGTACAGGTTTATCAACATTACAGATTTATAGGGTGGGTCATTACGCACAGACCCATACCAAATATGGGTACTATATTTATTTTTGATCTTTTTTGGGGCGATTGGCGTTTGTAAGGGGGAAAAGGTCATCTTGGAGGTGTATTTGGGGTCATTATTAGTGTTGAGCGATTGCTTTGGCCATTGACATCGGTCGATGGTCGATAGTCGGCCATCATCGACAAGATATTCGATGGTCGATGATAGATGATCGCCGATGACCATTAAAGTCTAGGGGAGAGGAACAACACCTTCATTCTTACACCCAAACAGGGTTGGAGAAGCTGGAATTAACATCCAAACATCAAATGGATACGTGCTACATCTTAGGAAAAACACTTAGGTTATAAAAGCCAAAAAAAAAACACACAACATTCACTATCCCTGTCTTGTACCACAGAAATGACCCTTAAACCTGAAATCACCCACAAATTAAAAAGTGCCAGAAGGCAGTATGATTTGAAACATCATGTTACTTGAAAACTGGACATTGAATATCCCTGTCCTGGAACCCCAGATGAGCCCCAAACCTGCATGACCCACATATTAAAAAGTGCCGGAAAAAGGAGTCTTTCAACCACCATTTTAGTTGAACTGGACATTGACTATACCAGTCCTGGAACTCAGTATGACCCCCAAACCTGCATGACCCCCAGATTAACGAACTGCCGGAAAAAGGAATCTTTCAACCACCATTTTAGTTGAACGGGGACATTGACTATACATGTCCTGGGCCACAGCATGGCCCCAAACCTGCATGACCCCCAGATTCAAAAGTGCCGGGAAAAGGAGTTCTTTCAACCACCATTTTAGTTGAACTGGACATTGACTATACCTGACCTGGGCCACAGCATGACCCCCAAAAACCTGCATGACCCCAGATTAAAAAGTGCCGGAAAAAAGGAGTCTTTCAACCACCATTTTAGTTTCACTGGAACATTGACTATCCCTTTTCCTGGGCCCCCAGCATGAGCCCCAAACCTGCAGGACCCCAATTAAAAAGTGCCGGAAAAAGGAGTCTTTCAACCACCATTTTAGTTGAACTGGACATTGACTATACCTGTCCTGTACCGCAGAATGACCATTAAACCTGTCTGACCCACAGATTCAAAAGTGCCTGGAAAAGGAGTCTTTCAACCACCATTTTAGTTTCACTGGACATTGACTATACCTGTCCTGGGCCACGGGCATGAGCCCAAACCTGCATGACCCCAGATTAAAAAGTGCCGGGAAAAGGAGTCTTTGAACCACCATTTTAGTTGAACTGGACATATACTGTCCCACTGTCCTGGTAGCGCCTTGCCCCTCCGTATGAGTGCGGACCAATTTGAGCTTCACTTGGAAATACTGGTGGTTAACGCTCCTGTTCCACCCAGTTGCCCTTTTTCTTGGCATTCTTTTTTTTTATTTTACTCAACGTGCTGGAGGAAATTGTATCTGTACTTTGTTCTCTGTCCGTGCCATACTCCATGTCCTCTGAATAACCTACATCTGGTCAAGTTTTCTGTACCTCCCTTGTACAATTCAGAGGAATTTTTTTACCAGCTATTTTGTAACATGCAAGTTTTTTAGTAGTTTAATTCTAGAAAACACATTTTTAAAATAGGATGGAATCCCACCATGTCTTTGTTTCTCTTTTTTTAATTGTATTAAATGGGTTGTCTCAATACAGTGATTGCTAACTATGTTAAAGATCTTGCAAAAAATACCTGTCTGAAATGTATACGGATAATAAATGGTATTTTTGGCACCTATCAATTCACCTGTGGTGACTACAAAATTGCTGGATTCAAATTTAACTGCAAAGTAGATCTATCAACAAAGCTGGCCTGCGCCAAAGTGAAAAAAACAAGTATCTGAAATGTATTCGGATAATACAAGGTATTTTTGGCACCTATCAATTCACCTGTGGTGACTATAAAATTGCTGTATTCAAATTTAAGTGCAAGCTGCCTCAATGAACAAAGCTGTAGTGCGTCAAAGTCAAAAAACACGTATCTGTTATGTATTCGGATAATACAAGATATTTTTGGCACCTTTCAATTCACCTGTGGTGACTATAAAATTGCTGGATTCAAATTTAAGTGCAAGGTGGATATATCAACAAAAGTGGAATGGGCAAAATTGAAAATGAACACCTATCTGAAATGTATGCTGATAATTAAAGTGGAGTTTTGCACCTAACAAAGAGACCTGCAGTTACTTTCTGCCCAATATCCAGGAAATATTTCAATAGAAAACTGTTAATAATAAAGCTATTGCAGTGCAATGTCTACACTAAGTCTTGGTGAACTTTATCCAGTATTCTTTATAGAGCTTGTCTGTGTTCACCCGTGGGGGCCCACCTCCGCTCCGCCCCCCGTGACTTTAAAGCGGTAGATTCTACTTTAAAATTCTCTACCTAACTACATAAAATCTTCCATTCTCTAATCTAACTAAATTGTAAGGATCACAGCTAATAGTAGAGGTTTCTCTGTGAAGAAATATAATAATTTCGCTGAGCTGTTTGGACACAAGCAGAGCGCACGTCCTTCTGCTCTGAGACGCTGAGAGACACTGAGGCTGAACAGGAAACGCTGTCCTATGTAAAACGAGGTCATGTGATTTTTCCAGCCAATCGCAACCATACACATCCAAGTCATGACGACGCACACACATCTCACCCTGCTCTATTCTGTAAGCTGATTTGCTGGCCGCCAAAATGACAGGAAGCACCGAAATGGCGCGATCTTAATAGATGATGCACAGATTTTAACCTAAATTATCGCATGATCTAAAAAATCCAGTCACCATAAAAACTGTGCCGATTTCAACTTTGTCGATAATAATCGCTCAACACTAGTCATTATCATTGTGGAATACTGCCCTGTATTCCAGTTTCTGAAGGCTTTGCTTTAGTATGTCCCACTACATGTTGACATTCATGGTTTCCTCAATGAACTGTAGCTCCCCACAGCTCTTAGGCAGCCCCAAACTATGACACTCCCACCACCATGCATGGCTGTAGCCTAGACACACTTGTCTTTGTACTCCTCACCTGGTTGCTGCTATACATGGTTGACACCATTTGAACTAAATAAGTTTATTTTGGTCTCATCAGACCACAGGACATGGTTCCATTAACCCATGTCCTTAGTCTGCTAGTCTTCAGCAGTTTGCAGGCTTTCTTGTGCATCATCTTTAGAAGAGGTTTTTCTTCTGGGATGAAAGCAATGCAGACCAATTTGATGCATTATGTGGCGTATGGTTTGAGCACTGATAGGCTGACCCACGACCACCTACAACCTCTACAACAATGCTGGCAGCACTCATACGTCTATTTTGTAAAGAAATTCTCTGGACGTGATGCTGAGCATGTGCATTCAACTTCTTTGGTTTACCATGATGAGACCTGTTCTGAGTCGAACTTGTCTTGTTATACCGCTGTATAGTCTTGGCCACCATTCTGCAGCGCAGTTTCAGGGTGCTGGCGATCTTCTTATAGCGTAGGCCAGTGGTGGCCAACCTACGGCACACGTGCCAGAGGTGGCCCTCAGAGTCCTCTTTGTTGGCACACGCACCAGGTTGCTCACATTAACTTAAGGGGGCCGAATAATTTTGCATGCCCCACTTTTCAGTTTTTTATTTTTTACAAAAGTTTCAAATATCCAATAAATTTCGCTCCACTTCACAATTGTGTCCCAATTTTTGTTGATTCTTCACAGCGGTGACGTTTCGGAGGTGGCTCCTCCTTCCTCAGACCGGTGCACAACAGGACGATCCTCCCACCACAGATAACTGTGGTGGGAGGATCGTCCTGTTGTGCGCCGGTCTGAGGAAGGAGGAGCTACCTCCGAAACGTCACCTGTGGCGCCCGGACGTGAGGATGTTCACTACAACACAGGCAACCATTCTCTCTCTGTATTTGCATGTATAAGTATGGATAAACACTACAATTGATATTATGCCGATGTAAGCCATGATTGGAATTCAGTAGAGCACAGGTTAATAATTGCATAATATATATGAAAATCCTGGAAATTTTATGGAAGTTTAAATATTACTAATATAAAGCAAATTTTGCATACATTTGGACTGGTGATATATTTTTATGCATGAGACATATAGCCATAGTCAGCTCTTACTGTTAGAGACACAAAGGGGGTCATTAATTGTATCTGGTGTTGTATGGATGAGGAGTATGTAAAGAGATATGAATTGGTAGAAAAGTGCAGGAAAAGTGAGAAGTCTAAGATGTTTGTGTGGTAAATTCTGCAGGGATGAGTCATGGTTGTGAGAAGTCGAAATAGCGGTCTAAATTTGATGGAAAAAAAAAGGAAGAGAGAAGTACACATCAGAGAAGATGTCTCCTGTGAGTTCCTGGATGTCAGTGGTTATTTTGCTTCTGTCTTGGATCAGTGCTGTAGTCATTGTCATGTGATGCAAAGTTTGCTGGTGTCTCACAGCTCTGTGGTCTCTTTATGGCAGTATTGTAGGTTAGATCGGCGCTTGTATAGTGGCAATGTATACTCGTCCCCGATTGTAAAAGTGGATGCATGCCGTCCCCTGACCCTGTGATTAGGGGTTTCACTTTTACTTTCTTGTTAGTGCTTATATTGTTGTTTACTTTAGAAAGTGGTGAGGTGCGTATTCAGGTTAAATTGTTGTCTTGGCACTTTGTGAAAAATAAGTGGGCTTTCGATTGCAGTTTGGGCACTCGCTAAATGGTTCACCATCACTGCCCTATGCCATCTTTATGTAGAGCAACAATTCTTTTTTTCAGATCCTCAGACAGTTCTTCACCATGAGGCACCATGTTGAACTTCCAGTGACCAGTATCAGAGACTGTGAGAGTGATAACACCAAATTTAACACACCTGCTTCCCATTCACACCTGGACCTTGTTAGGCTATGTTCACACGGGTTAACTGCGGGGCGTAATTACGCCCTGCAGTTACGCCGTGTGGCCGGGGGCGGGAGCGGGGGAAGGAGCGGGGGGCCGGCACCTCGCGGGCCCATAGAGAATCACTGCTAGCGGCGCGTATACGCCGCTAGAAAGTGACATGTGAATTATCTCCCCGCCCGGCGTATTCGCCGAGCAGGGAGAGGAGACATAATCCATAGTTCTCTCTTACAGACCGAAATACGGCCCATTTTAGCCGTGTGAACATGGCCTAACACTAATGGGTCACAGGACACCGTGGAGAGAAAATTGCAAATTGGGGACATCTATTTATCTATTCATCTATCTTTCAATATCTACGAGGGGCGTACATTAAAGATTTCCCCTGACCCACTTCTATTTATTACAGGACATTGAAACTGCACATATGTAATGATATAAGTCTCTCTAGATTATGTGCCAATTTGCAACTCAGAACTGATAACAGTCTTGATTTTACAGGTGCTGAAGTGGTGTAAGGTTTGATAATGGACCTAGTGGAATACAGAGCAGTCATCAAGTTCGAAGGGCCGCATACCAAAGGAGATGTTCAATGAGATCAAAGAGGGTTATGTTGATGATTCCCCATCATATGACTTAGTCAAGAACTGGTATCATCAATTCAAATTTCGGTGCAAACAGCTCCAATTCCAGGACGACTTCCCCCTAATACTAATGAACAAACCATAAAGCAAGTGGAGGTCACCATTTTGGAAAATTGTCATGTAACCATTCGCCACCTAGCCCAAAATGTCAAGAATAGTGTGAGGTCCGTGGGAAAAATCATCCAAGACCATCTTCACATGCATAAGGTTTCCACTCGCTGGGTTCCCCAGATGCTCACACCTTTCCAGAAGCAGAAACGAGTTGAATGCTCTCAGACTCTATTGACGATGTGCCATGGAAACCAGGAGAACTTTATCAACAGGCTGATCACATAGGATGAAAGCTGGGTCCATCACTATGATCCTGAGACTAAAGTCCAGTAGATACAATGGAAACATCATGACTCACTGCCTCCAAAGAAGGCACATGCCCGTCCCTTGGCAGGCAAGGTCATGCTTACAGTATTTTGTGACCAGCATGGAGTAGTATTGATGGATTTCCTAGCAAAGGATACCATGATCACTGCATACTATGCTTCACTGCTGCAGAAAATGAGGGAGGACATCAAAAGCAAGAGACGTGGCTCACATATTGCCCAAATGGAAGCATGCTCCTGTGACTTTGAAATTCTACTGCATCCCCCTTATTCACCTGACCTCGCGCCATCGGACTTCCAACTCTTTCCAACAATTAAGTTATTTTTGACGGGCAAACATTTTCCAGATGATGAGACTCTGATTTCCACAGTCACAACTGTCGACTTCTACAAACGAGGTGTTTACAGTTGCTTAAAGAGATGGAAGAAGTGTGTGTCTCTAGGTGGCACCTATGTAGAGAAGGACTAATAACTATGCCATGTTTGATTGCTCTCAGTCCACAGGAAGTGGGTCGGGGAAATCTTTAATGAACGCCCCTTGTATCTATCCATCTATCAATCTATATATGTATAGATAAATATACATAGTACAAATAATTGATTTCCTCATATCCTGACCGTAGAAATCTGTGAATCTTTGACACACACAGACTGCTTATACTCTTTAATTTACCTTTAATTTTTATGAATTTATTTTGTATAATTTCTGTATACCACATCAGGCATGTGAAGGTTAGAGTATTTTATGATCATATCGAGCTGGGGGCGGTCTATTGATACTATGTGTCAGATAAAGATCGTTCTTAGCCAGCTTCCCAATTTACGGGCTTTTTCTTGTTAGTTTCTGTATTATGCAGATCATCATATATATGCAAACTGATATGTGGGCTGTTTATTGTCAGTCTGTGCCTTATGTAGATTGCTTGCAGAATAAAACTCATTGGAAATAAATAGCCAACATATAAGTGTAGAAGCAAGCTCTGAACGATGAACATAAGACATAAAATCACAGCAAATAGCCTACAGATAATATGAGAAGCATGCCCTGAACGCCGTCTATAAGACAAAGTGACTATAAGCAGCTTACATCTAAGTTTATAACCGTGATGTGAACGATCTGCATAATACAAAACGTCACAATCAATAGCCCAGAGATAAGTTAAGAAGCAGGCAAGGACCATCTTTATCTGACATACAGTGAGAATAAACTGCCCACAATATAACCTGAGACTCATGCGGTAAATGATCTTTATCTGACACTGAGTAAGAATAAACGGTTAAGATATAAGATGAGAATCAGGCTCTGAACTATCTTTATTAGCCACATAGTGAGAACAAGCAGTCTACATAGAATTGTGAAAGCAGTGAATCCCCACATATAACTTGACCCATGAGCGGAGATAGGCAGAATGGGAAGATGGGGAAAGGGAGTGCAGTATAGGTTAATACAGGAAGGCAAGTCAGCCAGGGTCATGCCCGCTGAGATTTACTGAACTGGAAACAGCAGTAGCAGACAGACTAGGGTGAATTTACCAATGTAACTACAGAGAAGTAACAAGTAGTGACTCAGCAATCCTAAAAACAAAAATATATCATTTTGAAAATTTCATTGAAAACCCAGATGCACTTCAAATAAGTACCTTTATAACTGTTTTAATGAAACAGTAGACCCTCTGAAATTACATTCTAGAGTGAAATATTTAGTCACAAAATTATATCAACTTTAGCTAACACAATATATGTGAATCTTCATTGTCCTCCAAACAGCCTGTTAAGCTAACAGGTAATGTAGCAACATCATATAGAAGCACCAGCTATTCATACATAACATGCGCAGGGCCTCATGTTAAAGGGGTTGTCTCACTACATTGATTTATCTTACCTCAGTCCTGTTTTTTTGGCTTCATTTCGAATTCAGGGGTATGTTTACTGGTTTATACTAGGTTACAGTAGAAGCCAGGTCTGTAGCTATAGCAACCAGAGCTGGCAGCCTATCATGAGAGATTGAACAAGTCTGTATCTATAGCGACCTGAGGAACTGATGCAGCCCATACAAGAGGAGATATCTCAGAATAGGTAGGACACTGTTAATGGACACATATTGCAAAGTCACTTGTTTTTGCAAGATCTTTAACATAAAAAGCAATCCTTGTAGTGAGACAACTCCTTTAAGTAAATTTTGTAAACTTTTAGTGCACTTGCATGGTTTAGGATATCTAGCCACTAGTTCTAAAATCATCTTCCAATGAGGTTGGGGGTCATAAAATATTTGAGCTATTTTACTGTCAGCTGATCTTCTGGTACTCTGTTGGGCTAGTCTGACCTTGATTGCATTGCTTTAAATCTTCTTCATCTTTATGTCTACTCCCAAAGTCCTCCCCCCAGAAAAAAAAAAAAAACTCTCTATAACGGTCAGCATTTTTGTTTTTAATTAAATGTAAAATCACAGTGGATAAGCAGGTGGAATGAAAGGAAAAAAAAATACAGTGCTTTCAGCAGAAGTAATGGAGTAAGTGATAGCTTGAACCCAAGTCTACCATTACACAAAAATAATAGTAAGAGCAGAGTTCTAATTACAAATTGTGAGAGTTGTTGATGTGAAGCCATCTAAACTTTGATTTAGAAACAAATGTATACAATGGTTTTTTTTTCATTAGATGGATTGCACATGCTTTATAATATATTGTGTAGTGGGATCAGGGTCGTGTCTGAACAGGGAGAAAACATTTCTCAAACCCCCTACTAACATTTTGCGCCACAGCATGACACATCGCGTCACTATTAACCAGTTCCTGACTAGGTTGCTTACCCCCATTCCTAATCACACATATTTATTTTCTTTATTCTATAAATGAGGCATCAGGCCATGTATAAGCAGCCACATTGAACAGCATGTAAACACTCCTACCCCCACTCATATATTCAGCTCTCCCTGCTCCCTGAGAAAAACAATATTTATGCATTGCTGTCTTCTAAAAGTCATAATTTTTTATTTTTCTTAT